>DWDV01000358.1:0-17568 GCA_018245615.1 Mimoniades ocyalus | reverse complement strand
ATCCTCCCATTCTGAGAGGAGACCTATGTTCCAACAGTGGAACGATAAAAGGGTCGGAAAAAAAAGTTTAGTATGCTTTAACGTTAATACCTATTTTAAATGTGAACAATTACCATTTGGATCAGACTCTAGATGGGTGTACAGCTTGAACCACAGATACAGTACACTATTTTGAAATTGGCCTTAAGAAAGTTAAATAGGGGATGTGAGATAATTATTGTAAATTTAATATGAATTGATTAGGTTAACACAAAAACCAAATAGTTAACTTCCAGTAACATGAGAAAAAAATCAGTGCCAACCAATAAGTCAACAAGAATAAAATAATTAAATAAATGAACAAACACCTTATAGTTTCAATTTCTAAGTTCCAGAAGCTTCCAGCCTCATTGACACCTGTCAGTTATAAATTAATTAATGGAATTAATTTTTAATTTACCATTGGAATCGTATCCAACTATGACGACGTCAGTCACGTTCAGACCGTCGGCGGTGAGGTCGTTCCACACCGCCAGCGCTCTGTTCAGCGCCATGGGTCGCAGCGGCACCAGAATACCCGCCGGTGGCCTCAGCCAGGAGTCCTCGAGCCAACTCTTGAGCGTCGAGATCTTGCTCAAGGCTGGCGTGGGGCGAGCCGTGTCGAAGCTGCGTTTGTCCGTCAACGGTTTTTGGTCAGCTGAAAGACGAGAATGTGTTTATAATCCGGAACGTTTGGGCAGATATAATCTTTCACACCAGGGGAGTGACAGAAAAACTACTGATTGGCTCTGAAGAAAAGTTTCTTGTGCGACCGTCTTTAAAACTCTCCATGAATAGCTCAACAGAAAGCAATACGTCCAAAAAATGATTTTGTACCAGGAGAAAATAAGATTGCCTTGTACCGGTGTCTTAAGCAATTTCTTACTGTTACCAATGTTCCTTAATAATCTCCATCGATATCGTATTGTCTCTATATAGAGCCTAAATTTTGAACATGATGTACCCCCTCACCTAATTCTCTATCCCTTTTTAGTGGCTTAGTATTCGAATGATCCCTAATTCCCCTTTGGGAACAAATTCATTGCCGTCCGACCTTAAAGTCAAAAAAATTGTCATCGCTTAGCCCTTTAGCGTTCTTCAATGCTTAGAACCAACTTGAGGAAGTATTCTAATTCTAACTTGTCTGGTGCCATGATTATGTTTTATGTCGTCGGCGTTCCCAACAAGCTTTCTACTTGATTGATGTGCAGTTGGCATCTTGCAATTAAGATGCGTGTAGTCATTATGATAGTAACGCGAGGAGAGATCGTGATTTATATACTCGCACACTCGCACGCACCCCCTCTCTTTATTCATTTCTGAACTTTTTCGTCCCCCTGTAAGCCGATATTAAAATAATTCAATTGTATTGGAACTGCAATATTATAAATATAGATTACGGTCTAAATAGAGTATCGTCAATCCTTATACATTAATGCAGTGGCGTACGTGTTGTCTCTCTAATGGAGATGGTTAAGCCTTAGTATACCACCAACAATCGTCAAATGGCTAACGTTATTCCCTTTAAAGAACTCTAACTGGACGACCAAGCTTAGCTCGGATAATAATATTTCTAACCGAATCTAATCTACCTATTGTTACAAACATAAAATTGTTACCTAGAAATCGGCTCTAACGACACCTCTTAGTGATTTTTTGCACAAAAAGAAGGTTAAAAAAATATTCTTTTAAAATGCATATAATTCATAGTTTTATTTAAATAGTCACATAACCAGCTGAGAATAGTAATTAAAATTGTTATTCACATTGTATACATTGATTGTGTTCCAACACTTTTTTCTTTGAATAACATATGGTATTGCATAAAATTTAAATGCATTTTTTCATATGAAAACTGATTTCCACGAATAAGTGCACTTACCTAGATCAATTTGAATAGCAAAATATGTACTATATAAATACAAAAATTCCTCAAAAACGTTAGTGCCGTTTAGGAGAAACCAACCCCAAACAAGCGTGGCTTATATCTGTTACTAAAATAAAACCATTTGATACTGAATAAATGTCACCATCGTTAATGTGTATATTGAAAAGTTACCTACAGTTCTCAGTCTTGGGGTTCCTCTGTCCGCCTGATTCCGAGTTCTCGTCTTCATCGGCGTTACGATTCTTTGCCTCCATGCTTTCAGAGAATAGTGAGGTTGGGTGTTCACTGGGGGGAGGGGTTATTAACGAACTCGATGTTACTTCTTCCTGGAATATGAAATTTGTTCATTTCTTTTTAGCTTGAACCGAACAAAAATTTATTCATTTTAGTCTATACGCTAAATATCCCTTTTTATGAAATTTTTTTTTTTTGGATCCATTCATGTTCTGTATTGAGAGTAGTTTCCATAGAGTTAAATGATGTGTTGGAAATAAAGCAGGAAAATGAAAATTATAATTCCGACCACGAAGTCTTTAAGATTTTCCCTACACATGGCACCGACTTCCTCCAGCGATTGTTTAACTAAACTGTAATGTAAATCACTCACCGATACATTGTTGTCGCGATTAGAATAGACATCCTCCGTCGTCTTCCTATAAATATTATTGTCTATGGTCGTTGCAATATCTTGCACTGTTTCCGTCGTATCCGACATATTGATCGTTGGGTCACTATTGACGTCTCTGTCTACTTCACTACTTGATAATTCCGTTCGTCTCTCCATTTCCATCTGTCCCATGTTATCATTGACGTCAACGGCAGCGGAAGTTTTATCAATTCTCGTTTCGCTGTTTTCCG
The DNA here is from genome assembly GCA_018245615.1 of Mimoniades ocyalus. NCBI lineage: Eukaryota > Metazoa > Arthropoda > Insecta > Lepidoptera > Hesperiidae > Mimoniades > Mimoniades ocyalus. The sequence continues at coordinate 14,804 of DWDV01000358.1, read as the reverse complement.
CTTCGTTCCTTAATCCTAGCGCTTCCGGAATAGCTTCCAGAACTTGTGTCGTTAAATACATTTCCGTCGTACTCCTTGTCACGTCTCTTTGGTCTATCGCTGTGGGGTTAACTATTTCTACGTCGTACTCTCTATCTTCCTTCGACTCCGTGTCGAACACTCTCTCCGGTTCTATGTTTTTGCTCGGATCGTCATCTTCCATGTCGAATTCTGACGGCCCCGGTGGCCTGCCATCGTTGCTGCCTCTCAGCAAGTGATCCATGCCACTCATACCGTCCATGTCGTAACTCCGCGAGCTCACATCACTGTCACTATTAATGTGTAAAATGAAGTTTGTAACTATGAATAATGTCAACACAGTTCTGTCACTGACACCCATTTTGATTTTTGCACTAACACACACTCATTTTACACGGGATATGATTTAAACCTTTTCTGTTTAATGATGCTTTCCTTTTTCGCTTATTCCGTTTCTACTCTCCAATTTCTCTGGATATGATTTAGATCTGCAATTGAAAATAGATTAAGATTAAACATTTTGTGTTCTCTATTTATATTAGTCTATTCTATACCTATTCCATATCATGATATGTGTCTGTCTTTGTTGTTGGGTAAACAAAATCCAATCAACATGGTAGGAAACGATGGTACAGGTTTATAAGGATTATTATCATCAAAAGAATAATAATGATTGTCTATGTGCAATAGGCCTTCTGAAAGAGAGCTGGTTTTTGCGTCACCCTTGACTAGCTCCGATAGAAGTTTGGATGCTTGTGAATTTTAATCTGCAACAGTATCTAGTAACTATCCGTTTATGATTTTAATGTGCCACTGAACAGATTTGAATTAGAAAATAAATATTATATGTATAATTTTTCCTAGTTCTTTTCTATTCTAACAAGCTTCATCTCGTATCAAAGCTAGTTTTCTTTTATTTTATTTATTTTTATTTTTTTATTTGGTTCACCTACAATTGTTACATTATTACATACTTGGTACAACATACACAATATTATAAGCTTAGTGCACAACCTCTTACAGGTAAACGCTGCGTGCAATATATATTCCTATAGCATACTGTAAAACTAGCAGATGATGTTCTCATCTACGAACGTCACCGCTATCTTTAGTAGGCAACTACAACCCCGAAGTATCTCTCTCCGAAGTCAGATGGTTTTGTACTATTAATACGTACCCCTGTTGCTATCTATGGCTATTCAGTTAGAGATGCTTCGTGTGTTAGTGTGTCTGTCTGACGGTGTATCTGCTGCGTCAGTGGTAATGGGAGCTATGAAAGGGGCTACCGGCAATTTACAGGTACGTAAATAGGTGCATTACGAGGGATCGTGTGGCGACCTCTACGATTTCGCTCTTAAGAGTGAGCACAATAACATCACGCTTGTGTTTCCCTGAAGGAGTAGGCAGAGCAGTGCGTTACATTATGTTATACGTCGCAACATGGTGTAGTGGGTGAGCCTATTGCCATGGTATCCTATTTAGAGTATTTTTTTGTGACTCTACTGAATTCTTCGTCGTAGTGCTCTTATGAGTGGATCGCTATAATCCAGTATCGATTGGAATTTCCGTATTGATTTCCGATATTTAATGGCCGTACACGGCTTTTATCGGTTTTTGTGCAATTAACGTTTTTTTCTTTTCTTTTTTTTTCGTTTCGTTTTATATAACGATGTTAATGCGCGCCCATTACTCTTGTTATATAAACGTTTAATACGAGAATGCTATGTCAATTGTTTGCTTGCCTACTACTGTGTGATTGTAATTTATTTAATTTTATTCATTTGTATACCTACTTTATTTGTAAACCAGTATATTATTACATACATATGTATATAGGCACGAGTATCTCTAAACGCTGGGTATACGACAGGTGGCCTTGTCCCTATCAGAGTGTGTATTCGTGTACAGCATGTTTCATTAATGGCCCGTTGGCTCAGCGGTTAGGGAACCTGACTGCCGCCGAGTCGTGGGTCGTGGACTCGATTCCTTCTCTGGGCAAATAGTAGCGTCTGCGAAATGCTTATACTTATCGTTATTTTAAAAGATGCATAAGCACATCTTTGGAGTATCTTTCGTCGCTTCTTCTCCATAGCGAGGCATCTTCCGAAGCGGTGGGGTAGTTATATTATAACGTACAAAAAGTGTTCTAATGAATCAATTTTGAATAAATGCAATTTGAATTAGAATTTCAAAATAGTTTATGTATAAATATATTCGACAATTAAATCACTGATTTAATTGTCTGATCACATATTAGTAGTGTAGGTATTAATAATGCGAATGTCATTATGTTTGTATGTTTATCATTCACGACGTCGCGTCGCGTCACAAAGAAAAGGTACCGATTTTGTTGATACAGAGTTTGTGGTTGCAAATGCGAGTGTTGATCGACGCGTGCATTGGGTTCCATTTCCGGGTCGGGTACTTTTGGGTTTTTGTAAATTAGATTTTTTAGTTGAAATTTCTAGGCGTGGCTTCCGAGTATGGATTTTTGCCCGGTGTACGGCTAGACTCACCATCTATTCCATGGTGGGACGCAAACGTAACCGGTGAATTGTAGGAGTGTTCTATACTTCGCTGCCTGCCTCTTCGGGGGTAACAGGCGTGATGTTACGTTAGTGGTAACAATAACACCACCAGCTACGCAGCTCCAAAGTAAACAAGCAGTACACTTATTAACATACGACAAAAACACATTAATATTATAATATTATATTAATACTGATATGTTTCCGGTTAATTTCCATGCCACTTTGTCATTGTCGCGCAGTATTTATACACGCGAGCGTTATTACAGGACTCTCTTCTGCTGCATCTATGTATATGGTATTGATTGTATGGTATCTTAGGTGTTTGGGAATACTTCCGATTCGACTGCTAATAGAGAGGTCCTGGATTCCATCCCCGGGTCGAGTAGGTACACTATTGGGCTTTTGTAATATGAAATTCATAGTAGAAGCTCGGAGGCTGGATACGTGGCCGGTGTATGGCAATAGGCTCTCCACTTATTCTATAGTGGGATGTAAACGTAGCTGGTGAAACGTGGGAGCGTACTACACTCCTCTGTCCACCTCTTCGTGGATTACTATTTATAAAGTAACATCACGCCTGTAATCCCCGAAGAGGTAGGCAGATGAATGTAGAACACTCCCACGTTCCACCAGTTACTTTTTACGTCTCACTATGGAATAGGTGGTGAGCCTATTGCCATACACCGGGCACATAGCCAGACTCCAAGCTACTACTAGAAAATCTAAATAAGAAAATTTTGTAGTGCCCGATCCGGGAATCAAAACCAGGACCTCCCGTTCGGCAGTCTCACTTGCAACCAACACGACCAACGAGGCAGTCATTAGAGGCATTAGAAATAGTAAATGAATAAAAATGATATCTTCTCTTATATCACGAAAAATATTTACATTGTGTCTAGTTTTATAATTGAGGCGAGGATAAATTACAAACCTCATCTCAATTTCACTAACATTATAACAAAGAGAAAAACATAAGACAATCCAATTATTCTTAACAAGCGACCGCTTTCGTGGCGTTATACATAAACGAAACAAATTGAGTGTTCATTTCAATTTTGTTGAACAGTGATGTTTCTTTTTCAGGTGCCCATGAGAGTCAAAGTTACGGGATACGTGACGGGAATGAGGTCGTAACATGACTTGACATTTACGCGTTCCAAATTCAAAGTTTGAGTGACGAAAATGACGTGTCCGTTCCGCCGCGCGTCGTCGCAGCACCAGTTCGCGAACGGTGGCAGTTCCGGCCTGAAGAAGCCGGAATTCAGATCGCGACAGTCGTCCGTGCATTTGCCGGGGCCGGATGAGGAGGAGCCGTATAGCAACACGCTGACATTGAAACATTTGAGCGAAGCGCTAAAACTCCTTACCGCTCCATCGGTGAGTATTGAGAAACATACGAGTATATATTATTATTTTTTAAAATGCATGGATACCCTAGTGGTTTAGATTACAGGCGTCAATTCTATTCAAATGTGAACAAACTGGCCGTTAATTAAAATAGGATTATAAGTTAATACTCGCTAATGAGCAAAATTAATTAACATTATCTGGGACTGATCAGATAATACTCTGTATTAAACTCATCTGGTTGAGTATTGACGTTTCGTTCGTACATATGTACATGTACATACATAACTTCACGCCAGTTCTCTAACGGGGTATAGGCAGAGAGTACAGAGTGTCAAATAATTATATCCTTACAGACCTGCCGTCCTTCTTACCTTTAGTACAATTGCAATATTTTCAGAATGTGTTTAATAAATTATGGTGCTCACAACCCGATATTGTTCTGCGGTTCTTGTCATATATTTCAGGACTACTAGTACTAGTTTAGTATTAAAATACTATTTTGAAGTAACACGAACATTACAATATCTCCGGATTAACGCGAAGCAAGAGCTCGATCCTACGTTACGCACATCAAAGTATAATTTTAATTTGTATTTCAAGGTTTCGTATGTAAAAAATTAACGACGAAACGAACGATCCGTGTAGCGCACCCAGCTACACTGTATTTTCAACGTGAATTTATGTGAAAATAAAATTGAAAGTCACGCAAAAATAAAATACTTTATTTGCTCTCACGCATCGTGAATAACTCGACCTTAGCCGCTTCTGACGATTGTATACTGTGGTGTGTGACTCTTTCCTTTATTCTTTATGGCGCCATTAAAAATCAAATGAGCCATCAAATCCTTTTGTTGGCTGCGCTTTATTGGACCACCCGAATGTAAAGAAAACAATTGACGGTAAGTATTAAGCGTATGGAATTGGATGCGATATATATTTGAAATTATAAACTGAAATTTCCCATGTACACAATGGTATTAATTACAATATTACTTTGATATTTAGTTGGTGATTTGATGAACTGTCTTATTATGTACCTTCTCGATATAAATGAGAAGATCTTGGCATTTAACCTAGAAACACTGATAAAAATGTTTATTGAAGCTCGATATTTGATCATTTTATATCATCATAATGAGTGACTGTTAACAAGTTTTATAACTAGTAACTAAATTCCTTAAACTTAAAACTATGCAAATATTTAACTACAATTTAGGGTACATTAACTATATAACATGATGTTGTCTGTATGTTCATATGACTTATGCTTTTAGGACGTTATTTTTCAGATAAACAATGCTTTAATTTAAGGATTATTTATATAAATAATATGCGTTATAATTTTGCATACAATGCAAAGAAGTCAAGTTCTTTATCAATTTTACTAAGGCCACGATGGGAAGGGCGACATATCGACGACGCTAAATGGCTTAAAATTACGTCACGTTATCGCCTCGGAGGTCACGCAGACGTGACGGCACGTTCACGTAACGAGGCCGAGACGGGAATGCGAATTATGTTAGATTCATATGAGAAAGTATGGAATTACGTCATCAGTATTGACCTGTTTAACGATGTAATTAATGTTAGATGGAGTTATACATATATATTAATATATAGATGATTAATGTATATAATATCGTATGTATTTCTATTCTGATATTCCTTCATGTTTGTTTGTTAATTGGCAAGACTATTTTTCGTCTTTTGCACTCATATATTACGAATATGATTTACAAGAGTTGTCCGTTTTAAGAATTACGTAACATCACGCCTGTAATCCCCGAAGAGGTGGGCAGAGGAATTTAGAGCACTCCCACGTTTCACCAGTTACGTTTACGTCCCACTACGTGGTGAGTCTATAGCTATACATCGGGGACATATCCAGACTCCGAGCCACTACTAGAATATCTAAATTAGAAAAATTTAGTAGTGCTCGACCCGGGAATTGAATCCAAGACCTCCTGATCGGCAGTCGCACTTGCGACCAACACGACCAACGAGGCAGTCGTGCCGTTTTAAGAATGCCAAAAGAAATTAAAATATTCTTTTTATGCTATTTATCTGTATTTAATAAAAACAAAAGCAATTATATTTAAAACTATTACGTTCATAACAGAAGTATTGGCCATACCTAAATGAAAGCGATTGAACTCGCCAAAGGATTAAAGTATTGAAAAATCTCTGATCATTAAGTAAACTTTCTAACTTGTTCTATTTCACTGTATGTAACATCGTTTTTAAAATAATCGAGTTTAAAATAACATGTATAATCATATTTGCAATTACTTAGAACGTATAATAGATTGGTTATGATTAGCTTTAAAATATATGTCTAACGACTTTAGATATTCCTTCTGGAATATCATTATACCAGGATATTGTACACGGAGGGTAGCTACAACCAATATTCACCATAACGAACCAGAATTTATTATCGGTAAAATCCGCGCAGTAACCTGTATCGTGATACTGTTAATAGATATCAGCCCCACGATGCCTGAAAATTTAATTCAGGCGAGATTAAACCGAAAATTCGTTTCCAAGTTAGATTGAATGCTCCGTATTTCGCCGTATTTACCGAATCTTGTCCTCTTAAAATCTTGTGGGAGTGATACATCGAAGCATTTATACATGTACATACTCGGACTATATACAAATGTATATAGTAATTTAAAATGTTTATTGGACATGGATTGTTAATATTGGCTGAAGAAGACAAAAAATATCCCGCATCAAACCGATTCGTTTTTAATGATTTGGACAATGTTCAAGACCAACCCTAATGCTAACAAGTAAGGGCTCTTTATTTATTTTTCTGTAGGCAAGTGACTTGAAGCTTATATACTCATATCTACATCACAACAAGTGCTGAAAGTCCTCGTATAATAATATCACACTTGTGATTGCATCACATAGCGTCATAGTTAGACGTTAAGTTGGTTTTCAAAGAAGCGAGACGAAGTTGCCACAATTACTTTCTCAAGAATCATTTACAGTTATAAGCAATTCTTTTACTTGTAGTATTGTACAAGTATTTTTTTTAATTGAATTTTTAAATTTTTTTTAATTGATATTGTTCTATTTACATTCAATTAAACCCCTTTGTCTTAGTCTTTTGTGATAATGACAAATGTACCGTAGTCGTAGTAATTGCTGAAAATGTCATTGCTAACAATATACAACAGTAACAGTAACTCTAATATTTTTTTTCCCCATTTAAGATTTTTATTCTCATTGTACAAACTGTGATGTCATCACGCAGGTCTCAAGTATCGCTCTTGGGTTGTATGAAGTGTTACGTTCGATGTTTGATTTGTGTTTGATATGATTGAGATCTTCGTGAAACGTTTTCAAATTTGTATTGATGCACATCGTGATTTACTTACATTCGTGTAGAGACCTGGAATCACGGTATTAGGTAGAAATTATTGATGTTTGTTCGTTAATAATTATTCTCATTATTATCATCAACTCTGTTATTGTACCAATATATTACATGAATTTTCTCTTAAAATGAGAACGGTGTAGAACATAGCCTGTTACGCTACAGTGCAGTTTAGCAGACTTCACACGCACTAGAAAGAATTAAATTCTATCTACTCCATCTTAAATATTTATTTTAATATAATGTAAACAAAGAAGTAATTGTATATAGGATATTAAAGAAGAATTCGTATGTTCAGAAGTCACAAACGAAGGTACTACTCTAGATAGATTACATACAACGTTTTATCTGCTAGATATCCTAACATTGGAAGTATTCTAACTGGAATCTCAAAGTGGAAGTCTTTGTCACTTACCTTTTAAATCCTATTTATGATTGGAAGTATTATTTAATTGGTGTGACTATTTTTTTTCAAACAGACTGCGTCCGATTTTACTACATTTAAATTTGCAAAATGTGTAATTCGTTTAGCATTAATTCAATTCGGTTTTCTTCGCAAAGTTATTCCGATGATTAAGGTGTGTTTCCGTAACATAAATACTTCATCAAAGTTTCGCCATACAGCCGCAGGTTACTAATAAGCTTACAACATCATGCGGCGAACTTGGCAACTCCTGATTGGTTACCAACTTCGCAAGAACCACCTGCCGCTGTGACCCACGGGGTCACCACTTACAAAATTAATTGGAAAATTAATGCTTAGTCACATTAAGCGCATGATGCTGCAGAATTTCTCCTGTTCATTGATTTAAACGTTTAGTTACAAAACGTATGTATTTTAAATGTTTTTAGTGCATTATAAATACAGTGTTACAAAAGCAAAACTTGTGTTTTGATTTATGTATTACTTGACGTTATCGTAATCCTTATATTGAACGGTGTTTTTTGCAAGTTAATCCTGTGTGTATAATGTAATTCAAGATCAAATTCTCGTTAGATGAGATATTTCCATCAAAAATTCTATTGGCGCAGTTAATTTGATTTTATAGTCAGCCTATTCTTGTTATAAGAACCCAATCATCTACATTAGACAATTCCAAGAACTTACATGATTTTTAAAAGTTTAATTAAACATTTAGCTAAAACGACCTTGTAGTGAAGCTTTCAATTTTCAATTTGAATGCTGTAACATTTTTTTTTTAATTATTGGCATTTTTTCTGATAAGCATTTAAACTCTCTTATCACTCGATTGTTGAATTCGGGGCTCCTCTCAGATTCAGACGGCGTAGACCACGGTTTGCCACGCTGGCCAAGAGCGGATTGGCAGACGATTTAATACAAACAGAATGGTAGCGAATGATGTTACTAAGAAAAAAAAAGAACAGTTTTATTACGAAACCCATCCTCGAACGAATTCCAGTCTATTTTAACATAAAGCCATCCATCAAAAGAGACGTGTACCTACGAGTACTTACACAAGAATTTCGAGTATATACAACAAGAACGGTTTGTTTGCGTGCACGGCTCAGTGCCAAGAACTTTAACATATTTGTAGATGTAATGTAAATGATTAAAGAACATTATGTTATTGTGAATTACCTCGCTCTGAACGAGACCTGGATTTCTTTTGACAGCTACATTAGTTTTCCTTTAAATATATCGGTACCTCATAATGAAAATAATGTTGGAGTTTCGGAGGAAGATTGTCAGGACTGTACCCGATGAGAATTCTTAGTATCTGCCTTCTCCTATGAGAAACAAGCATTTCAATAAACACATGTAAATATGTGTATATTATGTTCTCGTGGGTTACAATTTGTTGAACTATGTAACATTAATTGTTCTATTGTAAAATATTCAATCTTGCTTGCAAAGATCCATGCACCGTAGCATCCTGTAACTGCTTTGTTTCTCTGCTGTGCTCTTCGTAAACAAAACAATTGACTTGAACTCAAATCACTGCCCAAGATGTATCAAAACAGACAGGAACCTTAACCATATCTTCATAAATATGTCCATTATTATTTCTTTAAATCGCCGTGCTAAATTATCAATTTAATACTTTATAGATTTCTAGTTGACGTACTCGATATCTTATAAAGTTAGCGCAATAAAATATCTTACAATAAGTTCTTTTAAAACGAGGATTTATTGAGAGATTGCTGCAGAACATCGATCAATATCAGCAGTGTCAAGAATTCAAAGGTAGAATATTTCTCTTGGAAATTCTTTTATACTCTATGGTACTTACATTAAGTGCAATCTATCTCACGTTGAGTGGCCTCCGGACTCTACTGATATATTTACTTAACTTCGTTGTCAATCAGGGTGTTATGTAAGGTTAATAGATTAATTAGACTTTAAAAGGACTATGTTGATATATGTTGGATAACATATGTCCGAAACAACCAAAAAATATTGATAATTCATTTTAATTGCAACATGATTCGCTGTTCAACGTCTAAATTTCCATGTACTAAAAATAATTTTGCTACTAAACAGCTCAAAGCACAATATTGCAGCATTACTGATACGCAACACGTAAAGAACCCCTAATAAATGGGGAGTTTCGAAGTAATGGCTACACATTATACGTACAGCGGGGAGTTGACAGTATAAACAGCATTCAATATGTAAATTGTATCAAGTGACAATGCATTTCCGTTATTAAGTTATACGCGAATAATGTCATTAAGTACGGGCGCGAGGAAATACAAAAATGAAGGAACAAGGCAACTTTGTATTCTTTTTGAATTGAAACTTAAGAAGCCTCTATGCGTATGTATTTATGTACATGTTTGTGATAGTATATGTAGTTTTGTTGCTAGATTGATAGTGTTGGTGAAGGGAATATAGTGTACTACAATATTTTATAACTACAACAAATTAATTTATAAAGAATATTATATCAGTAGCTTAAGGATTTATATGTAAACCATTATTTTCTGATTATTTCAAACACTTGAAAAATTTAAACTTGGTTCTTACATAGAATTTTAACGAGCCAACCAAAAATCATGTCATTGTTAGTTTGTGTTTTCTCTTTATTTATTTCAGTCGTTCAGTTTATTCTAGTTCATTACACATGCAGTTCGCACATATAGCCGCGTCTGATACAGGTGTCATTTTGCTGAAAATTTCGCATGTTACTTCCAATCCTAATTTCCGTTACAAATGCAATAAGATATGAATGAACTAAATTTTTAAGGTCACGCAACTTTCAAGTACATTTCGTTTGCAGAGGATAGATGCTCACGCGAGTCAGTCCCATTGTCTGCTCGTAGGACGGCATTTTGTACTTTCCGAATATTAGTTACGAAAGTACACCATTACCAACTATACTGAGTTCATATCTCCTAACATAATGACAATAACTTCATGCGGTACTTCAGCTTCATTTCACTCATTCACGTTCACCGCTGTTTTTTACTAAGTACTTTTTAGAGTTGTTAGGTTTAAATGGTCAACGTACGGGGAGCGCTGTACAAATCAGCAGCTCCTAGCTACTTGTATTAAAAAATCAATATTGCACTATTGTACTCTTGTGCCTGTTATGTGAAAGCATATATTCCTTTTGTGTATTATAGAACACGCGTGCGTGGATGCGCGTGCGCGTGCATGCGTGCGTGTGTGGGTGCGTTCGTGTGTGCGTCCATGCGTGTGTGCGCGCGCGTCTGTGTGTGGATGTGTGTGTGCGCGCATTTGTTGCAATGCTTGTTTATTTACTAGAATTAAAATAACTTTTTCTATTTCTATATTTACTATCTTTTCTTTATCTCATCTCAAACTATGTAGATAGACCCTGTCCTATGATGAGTAGACAGCTAATAGGCCACACGTACCTAGAGGTTTTGTGAATAAATACGTATATACATAGATATATATTTATACAGTTCAGACCTGTGTCAATGAGTGCAAGTACAATGGATGTCAATGATGATAACGAATCACGTTTTATGATTTCGTATACAAATGTAAATGAAAACATTTTAACTTTATTTTAATTAACCTACTTTAATGCATACACTTATATTTTTGTGGCATGAATACATATTATAAGCTAAATATCATTTCATGATGGCTCTTACTGTTTCATTTTAAATTTCGTATGTAAAATGTTTCCATATACAGTGTACTTATACTTGCGGGGATTTGTGAAATTTTATAAAATTATTTTTTTCTTTTTTAATTTGGTTAGCGTGATTTTTATCTCGCTCGGAATTTATTACGACTAGAGTTTACTTAAAATGAGTACGAGTGTTTTACAGTCTGTTCTATTTAAGCGTTGAAAAAATAAAGAGACAAAATTGAATGGGCATCCCTGCTTCAATTTCACTCTCATTTGACGAATAAACATAATTCACAGTAAGAACATTCAGCGTCACCCCGGGTAATAGGAAATAAAGAAAATGAAGAACGCTACGGAGTGCGTTTGCCGCGAGCGTATAAACGATAAGCGAATAAAGCGATACTTAAGCGAAAGAAAAATAAGCATGAGAATTCAATGTATGACTCTTAACGTAGATTTCACGCGTTGTGGTATTGGATCTTGTAGGTACACTAGCTGTTATGGCTTACTGGTTCGGATTTCAGGCTTGCAATCCAGCGGTCTGAGATTCTTACCCCAGCACACACTGATATAAGTAATGATGAAAGTAATGCGCGGTTTTTACTATTAACTATACGTTGCTGTAACGGTTAAGTAAAACATCGTGTATCCATTATGTTCTTGGAAGCATGCGAACTTTGTCAACGTACACTTGGCCAGCATGGCAGACTATGGCCATGACCGTCGGGATTATGAGACGACCAGACAGTACTAATAAAAGTATACATGATGACGGATTAGTAATGGTGATTTGTAGACATTAACTGGTGTTCATCCGGTGGTCAGTAATCAGTCAGCTCCGTGCCTCACTCAGACGTGGGTTTATAAAATATTTTCGCTGCTTATTTATCAGTTTCGGGGGCATCAGTGAAACAAGCGTCTAACTAATAAGATGTATTCAGAGTGTTCAGACGTAAAGTAAGTTTTATTGCGTTATTATGCTGCGCTATATATCTTTACAACGCAGGACACTTAATGCATTTCAATTTCTTATATTTACAGAGCGATTGTTTAACTTGTGCTGGCACAAAATAATGGCCAGGCCGTCTGTAACTGTACTAAATGATTTAGAGTACATATATATAAGTATATAATAAGTATATCTATTGCAATTCATACCCCATTTATTTCATTGCCAGTGTTCAATGTACGGAGTTTTTACAAATACGCGTAATAAATCGTTTCCCTAGCAGGCCATTACCGTTGCATGCGTGGACATGTCGCCGTGGGCCGGTCTGTGACAAATTACTCTTCACAGATCGTCGATTCATTGATATGTTATATTGAATAATGGGAATAAAATATGTTTCAACCTACATACATCGAGGTATGTAGGATTCTTACATTACTAATAATCTTAACACAGTACATATTTATTTTACGTAATTATTATGATTCCACTCTATGTTCTGGTAATTTCACAGCCGATGAAGATGCTGATGATGAAGTGCTACTGGATACTTTTTGGTTCTTATCCACCCCTGATCCTTCCGTGATCGTTCACTCAAGGAGTCGTAGGCAACAAACAAGTATACATAACCACGAAGCATTACAAATTACTGTCAAAGACAGAGTAACTTGTGAATAGTTAATAACTAATAATAATAATAGTTAGTAACTTGTGAATAATATGTATAAGTGGTATTAATAATAATATTTATATGTGATGTGGCACGTGGCGTAAATCACTATAAGCTGGTCAGCGCAAATGTAGCCATTTGTGTTGATTGATTGAGCAAATCAATCATTCAACGCAACGCAATAATTGTGATTATTATTGAACATTCGAATTGTAAATTGTTCTTTGTATGAGGTGATGATATGGATTGCGTAATTGCATTAATTATGTATTCAATACAGGAAACCATACGTAATAAAAATGTTTAATTAATTGAATAAATTTAATGTGTATAACGGATACATAAATGACGGAAAATACTTAATTTTCTTTACGAGTGGTTAAAAAAGACACAAATATAGGTATTATGCATATTTTGAAACAAAATGTATTCTTATTATTTTTATTTTATCTTGATAATGATAATCATCATGGTTTTATTATTTATAAGATAACAAAGTATTGATTAGGACATTAGGAATCTGGCAAAGGCCAATCATAGGCGTCATACAGTTCCAACCAATTCATTGGTTGGAACTGTATGACGCCATTTATTTCCTTTTCAGTTGATCTCATAACAATAATATATTTTAATTAATATACATTGCAGATACATAGATCCTGTATATAAGGAAACGTTTAAATAATGTGAATTACGATACGTCGATTTTATTTTATTTTTCCTTGTCATTTATTGCATTGTCTAAAATTGTGCGCTGGACTTTAAATCAAGACATCTTAAATAATATTACATAACACAAATTTAGACAACAAAGGTTGTGACGCGGGGTACTGTGAAAGTAGAGTATGTTTACTGTGTTTTTATTACGTCTCCTTAATCATCTTCTCTTGAATGAGTGCTTATTTACATTAAAGGTTTTCTCTTTAAACTTATAACGCTCAGACAAAATCGCTCCTTTTGCGCCGTCACTTTTAAGTACTTTCTTGGCGACGGTTACAAATGTGGAAGTTGGGAGTTATTTGTCATTTAAAAGAGAAGGGAGAACAGAAGATTCTATTTCTGTATCACACATGTGCGTAATATATTTACTTCGAGTAAGGAGTCATAAATCTCCGAAAAGAAGAAGAAGAAGCACGTCAGGTATGTGGATTGATATATTTAGTACTTGATGCTCTCTGCCTATGCCGGAAATTACCTGGCGTGATGGTAAAATATATTAATAATAATTCTTCGAATCTATCATCGATTCGATCGAATCATTACTTTGTTTTAATATCACTCGTCTCAATAAAACAAATGTTTCAAACAATAATAGTTTATAAATGTGAGTAATTTTTGTGAAGCTCTTTAAAAAGCTTGTAACGGAACGGGCATCACGAAAATTTTATACAAACGTTTATTCCGTTAGTTTCAAAATGTTTCATCCACTCCGCACCTTCATAGATCTTTACAGAATCGAAAAAGTTTTTTAATCGTATACCACAATGGAATGTTATAGTTGAAGTGCCCGAATCACCTCAAAATAAAAGCTTGCGCACGTTCAAACAGCGCTTACACTGTTTCGGATTTTCTGGCCGAAATGTTTCCGAACAACAACTTCTAAATTTTTTGCGAAAATTCCTAACGCAGCTGTGGTAGTTGTATCGCGAGAACGTTCAATATTTTATTATTTTGCTGTTATTGTACAAATTTCATTTTAATTTGTACAATTTGGATACGGCACAGTAGAGAAGATTTCTATGTTTGTTTATCCCACGTGTACAATTTGTTAACAACGTCAGAAAATCAAACGCATCCTCGGCTACGCGTATTCTCGTAAGCTCTTACA
>DWDV01000357.1:0-17584 GCA_018245615.1 Mimoniades ocyalus | reverse complement strand
TATTGAATTTTAGTTAAACAAAAATTCACCATCCCTCTGATACTGCATTTGCTTTGCTGGATGTGTTTTTAAAGCTTCCAAACACCGGTCTTTTCAAATACCTAAGACGATATTAACCAACCGTCTTCTCTCTCGTAGTCTTCCCAGTTGTAATTCTTCTCGTTCGGTAGTTTACCGAACAATATCGTATAATTTACTCGTAGTTTTTTCAGTAATCAATGTTGTACTTTTGTTTTTAATGTTAATTGGGTATGTTTATTCAATTGTTAAAAAATATGTTTATTCATTTTTATTATTAATAATCATCATGCTTCCCCTTTATCGTTCCACTATCGGATGCGGGATTCCTCTCAGAATGAAAGAATTAAGGAGTTGTATAACTTTGCGTGTGTGCGTCCATGGTTAGGATTCGGCTATTAAGAGCATTAGCACATGATGTCTAACTCTTAATGTTTTTTGTTAATATCTACATCAGTACAAATCATATTTTACCTTACAAATCTTTAAAGAATCAAAATGTACTATTTAGTTAATTTTTAATTAATTATTTTACTAAATTTTAACTTTAAACTTTAAAATTTTAACTTTTAAATATTATAAATCCTTATTTAATACGCTCAACCCTTATTTCATGGTGGAACGTAAGCGTAACCGGTTAAATATGTGTGTGTAGTATATTCCTCTGCCGACCTCTATGGGGATTACAAGCGTGATGTCATGTTTTTACGTTAATGCAAGAACTATCACGTCACAAAATGACTGATATAAATTGTTTTATGAGGGTGTGAATTGTTGAGTTGAGTAGATAGGTACCTATCAGTAGTAACTTAAAAAGTATAGCTGTATATTTACATATTTTTGTTTCATGTTCTAAAATTTTGTGTTTCAAGTAATGGTCAGTTAAGGTCCCGGAAATGGAAGTTAAAAGTGAACTTTTCGTTGAACTGAGATACCGAAAATGGAAAGGACTCTGCGCTGAGTTCACCGCGGCTTTACTACAGCTAATGAGCAGATGATTTTATGTGATGAAACCTTTTGACGAAAGCACTGCACAGACCCTGTTTTTTCGTGTTTTTAAATTTATGCCTAGATAAGTATGTTTTATTTTTGTGTAACAGATAAACATACATTTTAGAAAGTATTGGTTTGAATTCCCACCCTCTTTTTGATTATTACTTAGACACTGAATTATTCTTGTTTCTTATCAAAATAGAATCTAGGGTATGTTAATAAGGAATTATCTTTTTTACTTTGCAGCGCTCGTGGTCCCGATGCGGGTGTCTTGCGTACGATCTGTATGTTTAATTAGGGCTGGATGCGATCGAACTAAATCGTGTAAGATTGGTGTCTCGCAAATGTACGTAAATAATTCGGTGTCGGTTAATATTGTTTATAAATTGTTAAATCTCGTTGGAGGCCTTTACAGTCGGAACTTAAGTTGATTCAAATGACTGACATACGTTTTGCTCACCGAGCTTTATCTTCCCCTAATCTGTACTGTAGCATGTGACATGTCATAACTGTATGACGTCATTCAGCTGTCTCGCAGCTGTGAGAGAGGCTCGTGATCAGAAATGTCTATTTTAATTTTTGTCTCTTCAGCAAATCATTTTGTTTGTTAGTCATGTAAATTCTTCATAATGTAACTGTAATATTTACGAATCATAAATATAATTATATTAATTATTTTCTACTTGTAATATTATTCGTTTTATGATTCTTCAGAAATCTTTGAAGTGAAGGTATTTTAATTGAAAACACAATTTTATTAATAGATATAATTTATTAAGTTAATGGATTATATCCAAATATCATACATATTGGTATTCTTATTAGAATAAGTAGAACGGTATATATATATATTAAGTTTTTGAGGCTAGAGGCATTAGTGATTAATTATATTAATTGTTTTTATTTTAACAAATTTTGTGCACAAACATCTGCAAAAAATGAAACATATCGTGTCTTCGGGAAATGTATGTTTTATTTAAAATTCGATAATAAATCATAAAACGTATCTATTTATGATTTCGATAATATATTTTTTTGTTCACATTAGTCTCTAATGCCTTTTGTCTGGAAATTGTTATTAATCATAATACATATATCAGTTTTATTATAAGGTTACAGGTACAGTATTAAATTAAAGAGCCAACATAGAAGAAAAGTCGAACTTATCACCTGTAAAAGTCGTATTTATTTTTAACCAATCAGCAATGTATCATTGCATAAAGATAAAATATTTTCTCTTGTTTGTTCTTTCAATAACCAGAATTGTTTTGTAGGAATGAAATATTCCAAATCGTATATATCAATAATACAATTGAAACCTTGCTTATGAAAATAAAAATCTAAAGTCTAAATTTTATTCATATAGTAGTTTAAATTATTTTATTATATAGTTATCTGCGACGATCGTATTGACTGGATAACAAATATTTATCATTATAATTCTTTCAGTTAAAAAATTTAATTAAAATTAATTTTAAAGATTTTTGCAATTGTAATCTACATTTTTTAAATTATACATTTATTGTAATAATGCACTTAGTACACAGTGTCGTAACTTGTAAATATTATTTTTTTATATAAAATTATTACAGTATACACAAGTTAACAGAATTTTTTTCAAAATTATCATTTAAATTTATCAAAGGTATGTACGCCGTTGAAAAATTGAATTATAACTGAAATTTCGAATCAATTTAAATTACAGTACATGTATGTATATTATTATAACACAATCGACTTTTCTTCATGTAGCAACATATGCAATATACGCATAAAGAAGATTTTTTTAACTAACCAATATTTTTATAATCTTAATATATACTATAATACTAGATGCTTATTATAACTACATACAACAATATAGTTTAGTGACTATGCTTTGCTTGCAAAGCGAATATCTCGTACAGAACGACAGGCTACTATTTTCTTCCCTCTGGGTGTAATAAGACTAAGACTTAAGATCTTCAAATACAGTACTCTTAGGCATACATAGGGTCTTCTTGCTCGATAAATTCAACTATGATTTTAGTTCGATGAAGCGATTTTCCATCAGGTACATAATGTCATGCTGTAGGATATTTATGCTCGACATGATAAAGCATAGTCAGTAAAGTATTATTGTTCCTCCATCATCATGGTGTTAGTGAATTAAATGAAAACAAAGCGTTGCGACATTGGGTTGGGTGCAGTACAGGAACAGTGCATCCTTGAATGACAATGACAATGAAATCGAGGGGAGCATTATCCATTCAGTGACTGCTAACACGTTTACAATCCTGCTCTGTCTCACTACTGGTGGAAGAAGTGTACGTAAGAGGAGAAAAACATTGAAACATTGGCGAGCGTCTACTGTTGTTTCACAGACATGACGATATATTGCGTCATTCCACTGCCATCACTTAAAACGGTCAGGGCAAGGATTTGAACTGGTTAGATAACGTTCTAGAAACCCAATTGAGGGCCCTATCATAGCACGTTACGAATATAGGTACGTATTTTATTTCATATGCACGTGTTAGCGGCCGCTGAGATCATACAAATTATAATGCACACAATAAAAATCGCTGGCAAATCAACATACGAATACGCGGTACACAATGCGTGATACGTAACATAATATTTCAACGGCCATTTGTTAAATGTTACAAGCTCGTGAAACGTATGGCCGTCGTATACATATACAGCTTGTCATACAGCCCTCTGTTGCGAAGTGATTTTTATTTGCTGACAGCAAGTCACCAGTAGTTACGGTGACAGAAAATGAGTGGCTTTCGTGCACTTGGTCTCTGCGGGTGCGTATGACGTCACTGTTGGCGTAAGCGTGATACCGCTCACGCTTCACATATATTATCATAAACACGTAAAAATCAAACGGACACATCAAAATAAAACAGAAAACACAGACAGACACACACATAAAATGCACAATACGATAAACATTAATATTATGTAAGTACCTAATACAAAATAGTAGAATAAATTAAATTAAACAGAACTAAATGACTAACTTATTTATAATAATACTGTGCTTACAAAAACCGAAACAAAAACTCGTAATAGAGGAATATAGTTGTACATAAATTGAACATAGTGTAATACAAAATTCATAATCAATCAAATTATTCGATACGTTAATTAAATAAAAAAAAACTATTCTAACGCTGTTTTCTCCTCGAATGTTGCATTATTTTTACAATGATAAATCAAAATACTTTTCCCTACGTCAGTTGTGTAAGCTCCCTAATATCCTTGACAGGCCCTTGCCGTATTTTTACATTACGTTCAAACACTTCCTCGCGAATATCAAACGTCTATATATTTAAACGTCTATATATTTCAGATTTAAATTTATCGATGAAACAAATCGCATACACCAGTGTCTATGCTTACATTACGATTAATATTAGGAGTATCAGTGCACAGTATTAGATACAAGAGCTTCAGCTCCGTATGCTATCGATAAATATCAAATTAATAATAAATCAATGATATATTGTTATGGTTTTCTTTTTATTTATTCATTCGTGTGACGAGATATGTCGTTATATCACATAGTGCAAAAAATAACCGGGGAAATGGTTCAAAAAACTTCATACAATACAATATACTAAGCCGTTTTCAAATACATACACGTTAAAATACAATATTAAATTTATGGACCAACATGTTAAAAAAAATAATTCGTTTTACGAAACTTTACAAGTTTACGATAGTCTTAAGTTTTATCCAACAAGGTAACCCTAACGATATAATCTTCGGATACAATTTTGATGTAATCAACAATAACATTATTTGTTTATAAGAATGTAACGTTATTGTTGATTAGCGCGTCTTATTATCTATTTTTACACAGTTAAATGAAGCAAGATCAGATGGAAAATCTGAAAAAGAAAAAATATTTACACCGTCTACTCGCATAGTCTATATTTGGAGAAAGCCAATCCAAGTGTGAGACAAACGAATGTAATCTTGTCTGCGGTGATAATCGTAATGTAGCATATGTCATATGACGCTAGAAAATATTTACCTTTACACCCCACTCGGCCCTTAAACGAAAATCCGTCCGTGTGATCAATCGAATAATCCATTAAACAAGCCTTAGTAGTCGTAAGCTTCATCTGGTCGAAACTACATGTAATGATAAGTTCTCTACTATAGTAATTATAATAAATAAGACGCACACACACAAATACATACACACACTCATAGAAACAAGATACACAAACACGGGGACGATCGGATCCAGAAGAGATCACTAAAGTAATTATTCAGTAATCTCTACGGCCGGATATCAAACCCGGAAGCTTTTACGCAAAAGAAGTTCACGATAATGTTGCGTCATGGAAATTTCTGTAATATGTATCGTCCAAAAACAAATCAATACGTACATATGTAAACTAGTCTTACATATACACATACTTTACACACGCTGAGATGTATTTTTCACGAGATTATATAGCACTTATCAAAAAACAATGATATGCAATCGAACTCCATCCCTCTCGCATACACGATGTTATAATATTATTCATTGGTTTTTAGTAAGGTTTATATAATTATGAACTTACTGGAGTCGGTGTGAATTAAAAAAATATATTTAAAATAAAAAAGAATTATAAGGAAATTTATCATTACGTTGTAGTCACTATCTAATAATAATTAAAATATATTTATACTATTTCTAACTCTATATACTCACACAAGAGTTCTTAATACATACTATATATACAGCGAACTTTCTCGAGGAGCACCCTATTCGAATATTTACCAATATAATGAAGAATTACTTGAAAACTAAAATTTAAGTGAGTCAGTGAAAATAATTAAAAATATATAATGTAAATTTACAGAATGAACATGTAAAGCAATTTGTAATCCAAACTTCTCGCTAATTTACACATTAAATGTGTAAAGGCAAGACGTTGTACATCAACAATGCATTTATGGCCATTCTGTGTTACAACTCACAGTCTCTAACTATACATGGTTCAGAAGAAAAACCGTCCAATTGAAAATCACAAGTGCCTATTTTAAAATGATATTGAAATATATTCATTCAAAGAAACGCCAATGTTGAAAATAAAACTTAATCGCAAACACAGTTAAGTTATAATTACGAGTACTTGCAATGGGATTGCTCATCGAATCTGATTATTTGCGTAGTATCCAAATCGAATATTTGCGTCCCATATATAATCCGGATTTTTATATATTTTTCACGCTGTATTATTCTGAGCCAAAGATTGTTTTTTTTTAAAGAAAATAATAATTTTTGCAACTACATTAAAATAAGCATAGGAATGAAATTCAGAAAAATAATAATATCTACACGACATTAAATTGACATGAATGAACCAAGAAGCTATAACAATCTACGAAGATCAAGATCAGGGAAGAATAGAAGACAGAGAGAAGACAAATACGCTTGTAACGAATATGCGGGACCCACCACGACGCGCTTGGTCGATTGGTGAGCACAAAAAACAAACAAACTTGAAACTCCACTCGTCATTGAAACAATAAATGTTTTGGGGCTTAATGTTCGCGGAGGCATACGAAGTGACGGCACATTTATACGCGGGCCCATCTGTACACGAGTCTCGTTATATCTTTACGAACTAACACATCACCTTCGTACCACTCCCTCGCTCACATATTACTATACAATCACTTAAATCTATTTGTGGTATACTACTCAATTATTGCTTTTCGTACGCGTAGCCCCCGAGGTTCCTTATAGCAATTTTCACGGTTTCCAGTGAAAAACTAAGTTTAAAACGTTCAAAACTCATTCAAAATACGGTGTGGTTTGATAATTTAATATGCAATCGAATACTACTTATTATTTTATAAATTCTTCTGCATCTTTTATGATTCTTTCGAAAATAAAAATCTCGTGCTTTGTTATAGTTTTTCCAAACAACGCTAAGAACAAAACTGATACCGTATCAACGACCATACATTGATTTCAAATACAACCTGTACGATTAACCACACCGTACATAAATTAACAAAAACTATCTGTAACTCACGGAACTAAATAAATGTCCATTTAAGGATAAATTATACATAATAACGTAAACCTGTTACGAAACAAAGTACAACAATTAAATTTGAAAATAAAAATGGTGTCACGTGATTTTACTGCCATTATATTTTGAATTTGCACAGTTGAATTTTAAGGCGTCTACGCAAAAGTTATTATAGCAAGCATACCTATTAGTCAGATGTTATTCTACTATTATATAAACTCAATTTGCCTGTAACATTTGGGAAACTCATGTCTGTAGTTATATTATAATAATATTAGTAAAACTTAACTCAATATTTCAGAACAGAAATGAGTGTTATTAAAACGAATTTTTTTTTTTCATATAGGATAAAATGTGGTAACGTGACACGAAAATGAAAAAAGTCCTTTAGCCGGTATAATCACGTGAAAACTTATACAAAAAGTTCAAATACAATTTTAAATTAATCATTCATTTAAAACCGTAAACCTTGGCCACGGTGAGTGAACTTACCTATGTATTATATTAATTGCCGTATATATGTATCTTTCTAATTGTTTGGTGTATTTCCTTACATTGTACATTGATATAATATTTACAGTTATTGTTGTTTTATTTATACCGTCGTAACTCTTATTTTTTTTTGAAATGGAACAATCTATGTAGCACGGAATTAATAAATAAACAATCATTATGCACTATTATATACAAAATTTATGCACGAGGTACCTCACATGACAATGAATGTTAGACCCTTCCTCAGGTTGAGAATCGAACCTGTCTGTATTATTAACGAGGATTGCTTTTTGTTTAAAACATGCATTACGGTTTTCCTGATGACAACTGGTCATTTGTTGCTGAAATTTTTAACATTTGCATTCAACCCGAGGAAAGTTCGGATTTAATTCTGAAATAGCGTACAGCGAATATGATTTAATAATGAAAGATATGTTCAGCTACAATTTGTCATCACAATACAAAGATGGCAAAATGACAAACTAAGTGCAATACAAACATAGCCGGACATATTACTACAGCTGTAACATTCAAAAGACGATAATTAGTTCTATTGGAATAAGGTGTTAATCCAACTTGTCTTTTGCTCCGGTTATAATGTATTATTAAGGTCATAAATAATGTGAAAAGAGAAATAGGTTATTTCATAGGTTGGTTTCGAATAGACTTATGAATAGGATGAAATTAAACAATGAATGCATGATATAATGTATGAATAATGAATAAAAGAATGAATGAAAAATTGATGAATGAATGAATCAATGAATGGATCAATGAATGAATCAATGCATGCACGGATCCATAAATGCGTGCATTCATGCATGCATGAATGGGTGAGTGGGTGGGTGAGTCAACGAATGAAATGATGAAAGAGAAAACTTAAAGAATCGCTGAGCAACTACTGCTGTCTTGTCAGTTGATGGCGAAATGACAAAATACTTCGCTTGAATGATTTTTAATGTTTCAACACCTTTAAACTATAAGTTATGAATTGCGTCATCACTGTAAAATGTATATCGGTACTTTAATAAAAGCCTAAGGAAAATGTAAGGTAAATATAATTAATCAACAGTTTCTCGATTGACGCCGAAAAAAGTAAGTAATTGCTTAAATAAAAATCGAGGTTTTTGTACGGGCTTTAGTTAATCGCTGTATTGCATGTTTGATAAAACAAAATAGTGTGCCGCAAAAAATATTTTTTTCGTTGCGTTAATTTAACTTTACATCTATTTTATGGATACAATAGCAATAAAAAAGAAGTGTAGAAATTGATTTATATGCTTGCAAGAGACTTGTGGAGCCTGAAATGTCGAAACGACAATATTTGAAACCAAATAAACAGTTTTACTTTTAAGATGAAATTGATATGAAAAATATCAGAAATCATTGTTAATGTACCTACAAGATGTCTTTATGGAAGTTATTTGGTGAATATAATAACACTGCAACAAGAACAATAACTATGCAAGAATTGAGAACATCACAAATTAAAGGCGAAGTTAGGATGGATAGATTTTTTCCATTGCGTTATCCAACAAATGGCGCGTCTGTTTCCCATTCACTGGTATCGGGCTCCTAATAAAAGAAAAAATTGGTAATCCATATCATAGTTTAAAGATGTCGATAAACGTAGTGAGGTACCAAGCCCCTGTTTAAGTCGCCTCTTACGACACGCACAAGGATATCGGTGGTGAAATTCTTTATAAGCCGAACCAATAAAAATGTCGCTTTAGCGTCAAATGGCATCTTGTCCCGCTTTATAATGTCTCTGTAAATTATATTTCTGTGTTTGTAACGAGAATGTAATGTGTAAGCTGACTTTCGCGTTCACAATGTTGGATTTAACTATGTTGGTAGTATTGCACGTAGCCGGGGACAATGCCATTTTTAACATTTCTATTGCAACGGATTATGCCCGTACACCACACGGGGAGTCATATGAAGTGAGTAGCATGCCATACGAGAGATATAATACAAAATTGAATGTGATAGTAAGTACAGGGTGCAATCATAATCTTTCTGTAATAAAGACTATTCCACAGATAGGAACACAATCGAGTACAAACCGTACAAATCAATATATGGGAACAAGTGACACTATTTTCGTTATTATAATCCACATTTTAGTTTTACATAATCACTAATTTCGTGGTGTTTGGAATTACCCATATATGTATGTATATATATATTTAAATAATAACATTAAAAATGTTGACCCAATGGTATAGATGCTTATGACGTCATTATCTGACCTGAGGGTTTCTCTTCATAACGACTATTTCTATTACCTCTTACTATTTTAACTATAATTACAACGTATACATAAATATAATCAATCACATCACTTACTATTAAATATGTCACTTAATTGATAGTTATTTATGTAAAAGATGTGTACCAACACTTATTTACATATTTACATCAATCAAAACACCGTTTACATAGTTTTATTGTTAAAAAACATAAAACGTAACGTAAACGTTAAAACATAACAGTTACCGTTATATCTACTAACATATATCTATTGAAAAGTACATGTAATAAATAATCTGAGTATTTTTATTGAAGGAATAAAACAATATCTTTTATAAAAACGTCCTCGATGTTAAAGGTGTAAAGGTTTTGTCGCGTTATCCAACGCTTAGTGGCTTTCATCAATTCTGATATAATTTTATAAATATGAAGACTTACTTTCATAAAATTTGAGTTAGATTTTAATTGAAATAATATGGAACCAATATAAACAACTGAAAGTCAACTTAAAGTAGGTACATATTTTTGTTTTTTTTTGTGTTTTATTATTTTTTTATTATTTTCTTTTAATATTTTCAATTTTTTTTACACAATTTATGGATTTTATATATTTTTTTGTTTTTTTGTTTTTTTCTTCAGAAGCTACCATTATTTACAGCTGTCTAAATAAAGAAATATGTTTTTTTGCTGTGCCACGCTGAATGGGTACATAATTGACTACATTCCTTAATATTACGAATGTCAAAATGTTTTGCACGTACCATTACTTATGAATGTTATTAATTGCGTTTTAAATTGTATAATTGTTATATAGCTTTATTAACAAGACCACATAGCAAAAAGACATATTCTCACTACATCCAATCCTAAGTCTATAATTTACAGAATACTAACCTAGTATTGCTTTATGAATGTACGTATTTATCTACGAAGCATTCTTGTCTTCGTGACATTGAACGAAAAGTTTACATTTAAAACAACACCTCGGGTACTGTATTATATTGCTCATGTATTTATATTACGAGAACGTGGATGTAAACATTGAAATCATATATAGCACTGAAAATAGATAATTCACTAGCATTAACAGTAAAATAATAATTATTAATGGAACTGTTCATATTGTGGTATACGGGTAAAGTTTTGTGGAGAAGAATCTGTCTCTCATCTTTCTCTGAGAACATTTAAATTTATCAAACGTAATTAATAAACATTAAAATAATAATGAACCAATATTGTACTAGTGAATTACCGTCCCTGATTAGTTGACAGTACGACACGCACAGAGAATACGGTGGCGCATTTCAAACCCGGTCACCACGCGGGGGACTTTATAATTAATTGATCCTATAATTTATCTGTTTACTCTATAATTTATTTAGCCTATAATTTATTTACCCTACAAAATTTAATTACCCTTTAAAATGTCATTATATTTCAATTTAACAAATTACTGGAGGTATGATACTCGTTAAACGTGGACAGAACATAAAACAAAGGTAAAAAATAATGATTTGGTTTAACTATTACTTTTTATATGTAAAAAGAATCATCATAGCACATGTTTTCAATATTAACAACAGAAAGTAAGAGTACTTTTGATAATTATGAGCACTGAGTTAAAAAAGAATTCACGATAAATAATTTATCTCTTGAAATGACTAGATATCATTGTTTGAAAATTTCAAATAATATCAACAGTTCGGCTGGCGCGATTTTTATCAGCTTTAAGTAGTAGGTACGCTTTGTTTCGAACGGGAATAATTAAAATTTGTTTACTTTTTTGCGAAAAAGATAGCTTTCCTATATAATTCTTGTAGTAGTTGGGTATTACACAAAACAACACGTGATATTATCTCTGTTGTAACATTATGAGTGTTCGAGCTAAACTACGTCACTCTGTTGTAACATTATGAGTGTTCGAGCGAAACTACGTCACTCTGTTGTAACATTATGAGTGTTCGAGCGAAACTACGTCACTCTGTTGTAACAGTATGAGTGTTCGAGCGAAAGCTTTACGAAATTTGCAAATAATTATAATTATTTTTATTTAAGAAAATATTATAAAATTGATTTTATATTCTAACATATCAATACGTAGGATATTGTTTAACTAATATGTTTATAACAGTATGGTCATAAATTTATTTTCCCGGGAATTTTTCCTGGATACTATAATAAATCAAATATAGTGACTTTTCTTAAGTGCTTGAATGTCTTAAATCATTAGCCGAATACGGTTTTTTAAAATCAGTCTTGTTCAATAATAAAAACAGACCCAACTCTTATATCCAATATACTGTGAATAATTAACCGAGTGACATCGACGCATTCCGTGAAGAGAGATGCACTGCGCGGATTGTGGCAATGTTGGTGAGGCTGTGTTAAAGATATTTGGGCCAAATACTAAATACATTCCCTACTAGACCTGCAAGTGCTTCCACCTTTGTACATTGCACCAATGCCCGTCATATATTATTTTCGACATGTAAAATCGTTGCGGCATAGTTATGTTGTTAAGATATATATGTTATTGTATAGGTAAGCGTAAAATAGAGTACAGATTATGTCGCACGGAGATCGTGTTAGTAGCGAAAGAGTAAATTAAATAGTTTTATATATATGACGTCATAAGCCAATACCATTGCGTGTTAACCATAAAAGTATAGAAAAGTAATCATCGACAGCTACGATAAATTGTTCCGTTCTGAAATGTTATGAAATTTAATTTATGTACCGACTTAAGATTTAAGTAATATATGTATAATGAAACATCAAATTATTTAAACATTTGAAATAATACACTAATCGCAATTAGACACATTTCATTAATATATTATAATCTACAATAGTTCATATTATTTCTGGGGCCTACTACTTTAATATCTTATATGAATAAATGTATCTTGTTGATACACATCTGATACAATTAATTAATAATTTAATATAATCTTTTTAATATTCACACACTACTTTATTAAATTTAAGTATTGCCGTTTGAGAATGCACGTGTTACTCGAGGCGAGCCGAGAACTCTTCTTATATCTATGTTTATGCCGCACTTACGTTTTATAAAACGGCCATGAAGTTTGATATATTAAGTCAGAATTAAATTTTGTATTTGGAACACCGAATTCAACTTCGTGTGCATGACTTTATGAGTTTCTAATTTAGAATACCGAATCCGACATAATTTCTAATTATGGTTTTGTCTCAATAAAACTCGTATAACCATTTCAAATTGGAATATTGTTCAATAGGTTATTAATTCACGGTGGGGTTCTCTGGGGGACTTCTTGTGCAGTCACCGATCCATTGTGAGGTATGTAGCAGACCGTACGGCGTTCCTGTAACGCCTGCTTATATTAAAAAATTAAACGCTTTGGATTCGGTGTAGATAGATTTACTCGTAGCATGTAATAATTAACGTAAATATAATATAACATATCATTCTTTGGTTTATTAATTATTTGTAAATGTAATATTTCAAAATTTGTCCATGACGGATTCAGTTAATTAGAACCTTAAAGAACGTACTCGTATAAGTAAAATCGAAACGGGTTAATTTTACTTAATAACCTTTTGGTCTAGTTGTTAGTGAAATTGACTGCTGAATGATATATGTTTGAATCACGAGAAATATTTCTGCAATGAGCACGAATGCCTGTTTTGTGCCTTGAAAACTACGCAAGCAGGTAGGATTTAGAATATTCATGCTCATGAGATACTAGGTTATCATTACACGTAGCCTGGTACTAGAGACGTTGGCCGTATGTAAGTTGTCTCTACGTATTATTAACGCCTTGTCGAATATATGTAGTTCGCTTGTAAATACAATATTAAATGATTATGTATCCGATAATCGTATCGTCCGCTTCATTTCCGGCAATCTAGGCTTATTGCAACGCTTAAAAGCCTATTAAGTTCCGATGTCATCTTGTTATGGATACTAACAGTGAACACGGTACTCTGTGATAGACAATCCAACGTTTCTGAGTTTTATACAGTGTTGTAAACTCTGAGAAGAAATAAGAATTCCTTCAGAAATAGACTTGAATAATCTATAGTCTTCTAGAATGTAAAATTGCGTATCAGTAACGTCTGATTCGTTTTATATTTGAGTTTCATACATTTGAACTTTAACAATAGTATGACCGTCAATGAAACGTGTTTATTTCAAATGCGACATAAACTTTGCACATTAAAATATTATAATTAATATAAAGTGTACGATTCATAAAAAACTAATGTAGTTTAATTATTTTTTACTAAATTAATAAAATTAAATTCAATGATACCTAAATATAAAACATTTGTTGAACGCAATTAACATATCAATTTAATACAAACAAAACTAATTGTTAATTCAAATTAAATTATTATATCCTCTGAATAACTAAAATATTGTAAGAAAAATAGTGTAATATAACAGAACGACCATTTGGATTGTGAATAAAATATACATTTTATAAATATGAAATGAAATGTATATAAAATTATATATGAATCTTTCGTATTGTAAGGTAACTTTCAGAGTTCATAGTTATATTGATAATACATAATTACAGGTCTGGTTCTACAATCGAGGGACAGAGTAATGATGACCTTAGAAGCCTACAGAAGTAACACTACCGTAATAAATATAATAGTTTAAAGAACTTGATGTCTATGCTAACGTACATAAAATTTTATTCACAATCCAAGCGTGAAGATAACAACCAAAAATACGTTTTTTTGTTACTTTTTCATGATTTTTTTTTGTTCTATCATATGAATAATACAATGAAACTAAATGTGTCTAATTGCGATGTTTAATACAAATATATGACGAATTCTTATCAGCCCCAATTTTTAATCATAATAATATCTTACCTCCGGATCATAGTTGAAATGTTCCACGAATGTTGCCGTATTCTTATTCTGTAACACAAAATATTCCTTAAACTTAAATACATTTGCACTCAAAATACACATTTAAAAAGCGTTTAAAGTTAGATATAATTGTGAGGGATCCCCCCCATTTATCGATACAGAATCGTTTTCAGCTATTGAAAGGCATTGAAACTATACATATAGAATATTGTCGATGTACGCATTGTACTATGCTGGCAATGACATCATTCGTAAGCTGCGGTACACAACGATCTGCCAGTGTCGGGGTTAGTCGCCTCTTACAATTGTAATTAAAAATTGTAATTAAATTGTAATTAAATTGTAATTAAAAATTGTAATTAAATTGTAATTAAAAATTGTAATTAAATTGTAATTAAAAATTGTAATTAAATTTTAATTAAAAATTGTAATTATATTGTAATTAAAAATTGTAAATAAATTGTAATTAAATTTCACTACTATTGATTTCAGTTAAACCTTATATACTTATCCAGTAAAAGAGCTAATATTCGCTTAGAATAGTTTATAGGTATGTCATTCCAACGGAACCGGAGCAATGCTTTCAGCACTTTCCTTTTCCAGTAAACCGTCTGATTGAAATATACGCGTTGGTAGAGCTTATGCAGTCGAACTTTGACGCCAACATTCTACCACCCACAGATGCTGATTGCTATTATTTGCTAATGATTCCTGGACTTTTTGAAACGATTCGATGCTGATAAATGGGGGATTACAAAGTGAATACTCAACTACAAGCTTACTAGCTCAAAAGTAAACTATATGCTTATGAACTAGTAGAGGTAATAAGAAGTGGCGACATCAAATGACGATTTTGTACGTATGAAAAAAATACTTTTAATTATCAAAACTTAGAAAATACTCGTTTAAAGTTTATTGTATTACTCGGAGTGAAATAAATGCGTGTCTGCGTTCAACAACTGTTTATTCTAAAAAAATGCTTTTGCGGAACGTATGTATAAAAAACATTTTAAGTCGCCACTACGTTGTAGAATTAAGATGCACGATCCGTTGAATACCGCAAATAAAAACATTACAGAATTAACACGATACCATAGAGTGAATGAATACTTATATTAGGTGTAATTTACAATTAAATATAATAATGTTTCACATTTAATATATATTTACTTTTGGCACAATATCATTTTCTATTGTAGTTATTATACATTAATTTATGTACATATATACATATATGCACGCGAAATCCTAACTGTTAAATAGTTATTAAAATTTTATGTCATAATACATATAACGCATACTTATTTTTTTTTCAAACGGATCGAAAACTTAATGGTTATGATTTGAAATAGAGTTTTGCTGCGTTTGAAAATAATATTCCATTGAAATTTTAAAAGTTGGATTGCGTAATAGTGACCGGCTGATCATTGGTTGGAATTTGATCAGCAGAAGGTGTCGAGGCATCGCATGTTGAGAACCAAGGCTCTGTTTTAATGATACCTGCACCTTTTACGGCTCCACTCTGACCATCCCGCTAAGGCATGGCAGAGTTGGGCTTCTGTACCTCTTGACGACCACTCCGTTTACCGGAGACGAGGAACAGTCTTTTCCAGGAGTGCTCGGGTACGTGGTGTCGCAACTCACCAGCAGCTGGTCACAAGCCGCCCTGCTGGAATGTGTTTCATGAGTATTTTAAAAAATCTTAAGGCTAGTTCATCATGATGTACGGTATGGCGATTTTAGTGGAACAAAGAATAGAAGGTAAATGACCTTTGTTGAAAAGGTATGGTGATTCTGAATGTAACGTACTTCTGTAGCTTAAATTAAAGTACCTTGCAAACATGCCTTAACATGTTTTACTACACAACGTTAAGTGTGAATATATAAAGAATCAATGTACAATCCATACAACCAATTACAACAGTAAACTCATGTTTATTATGGACAATGGTATTCGGATTTGTTGTTTCAATGTGAAAGCAATGCGACCCTTTTGAATTTAACCTTAGTTGTTATGTTGACACATGGTGTACATATTTCATCCGTTCGTAAAATTCTGTTTATCCTTCATCTATTACTTTATTTTGTACATAAGAAACACTATTTTATATGTTTTCTGTTGTTAAAAACTACGCGCAATATTTTCTGTATAAGTGACATAGGAAATTAATAAGGTTGTATATAACTGTTAATACCAACCAATAACAAATAATTTCGGGAACAATTGTACCACATTATAATAGCCTCATTATAAACCACATTTACCCTATGAATAGTTGTTCAAACAAGCGATGCGAGGGAAGAATACATTTGGGTTATACGTATTTGAATTATATTTACAAGTAAGAGTTCTTACTACTTAGGATAATAAGCATTTGAATATGTAAAAACTAATTGTAAGAGGAAATTTACGTATGACCATTATCTGATAAGATCCACACACATGTAAGTAAAGACATACATATATATATGTACATGTTTACATATATGCTTGTTAGGTGAATTAATTACTTAGACAGTTAAATAGGCTGTAGCAGTCTCAGACGAATATTTAACGTAGACCTTGGGTAGTAGAATACGTCTACTATTTACAAATGAAACGTTAGTATCTTCTATACATTAAGAGCATATAAAATTAAGATTAAGTACTCAGCACAAAAAAAGCCGAAGACGTACGTATATCTAACATTAATTTAATATTATAAATCCTGCACTATAAACATCTATCTTGTATCCTGTTTTCAAAGATCAAAGCTAATATCCAAAACTACAAATATAAAAATATCTTTTCGCATTTTTAAACGGAATGTCTAACTAGGAAATATCAACAGTAATTTTAGTCTCTTTCATTGATCAGTTACCAAAAATGGTCGGTTCGGTATTTGGATTTACACTAGATCATCTTCGTATTCCTCGTATCA
>DWDV01000356.1:0-17605 GCA_018245615.1 Mimoniades ocyalus | reverse complement strand
AGTGAGGTCACCGAGAGGCCCTGAGGTTACTACTACATTACGACTAAGTATTAAAACTAGGGGTGTCTACTCGGTCCAAAGTGAGGTCACCGAGTAGCACAGAGGCTAAGCGCGAATGTAATATATGCACATCGATGACACTGTTGCGTAATGCACCGCAGGGTTGCATCGGTACGTAACACGTGGGAGAGAGCTATTAAATACAAATGTGGTGTCAGTCACGATAAATATTGTATACACAGATAAATACTATACTATGTCAAGTACTAACTACTGCTATTAGGAACGCGTAACTTTCTGCATATTATGGGGTATAGTAATGGCACAGTAACATGTGGCAAAGGAACTCGATTTGTTAGATCATCATCATAATCAACATCAGCCTATTCCCGTCCACTGTCGGACATAGGAGAGGCCTATCATCAAATTGCATATCAATATTCGAGGTGTCAATGAAATTTTACTAACATTTACAACTAGTGTTTGACAAATAACACAAAGTGTAAGACAGTATGGTATGCCACGTTGCTGTCGTAAGTTCAGAACATTTCATTTCATCATCAAAGTCAAAGTCAAAAGTCAAAGTCAATTTAGCAATTAGCTGAATTAATAATAAAAAATGTACATTATCTTTTATATCTTGCTTCAAAGGCTTACCGGAGTACAGAAACATATTTTGACCGTAAAATAATAGAGTGCCTATTGCAATCAATGACAAACGGCAATATGACCATCATTATATCCAACCGGATGAAGAACGGTCACTTCATCTAAAAGTGGCAAATCAGCTTTAAACAACGTTGCTATTTCAAGTTTCGACACACCACTTTTGCGTGTCGGCTCATAATGTTAAGTAATGTTCATAATGTTAAGCGCTCCGTCTTAAACAAAATTTAGTTAGTAATTTAAAGTTACGACGATAGTTATGCACTATATAAAACCATTGATACTTGCCGTCTACTTGAAATTCAACCTTTGTACATTAAAAACGAATCACTCATCTTCTGACAGAAAAACGAATAAGCTTAACCAATTTGTATAAATAACGTGCAAAACAACTGAATCCTATAACCTTTAATCAACTAAGACTTTACTTTCTCATTTTATAATTGAGAAACAACATAGTTTTTCACTTCCATTTATATCCAATGTATTATTCCGACTTAAAATTCAAATTGTTGACGCTCCGAAGATAACACAGTAATGTCTGTCATAATATGCCTTCATATTCGTCCAAAACAAATATTGTATTTGGCGAGGCAAATCCGCGTAATCTGATAAGATTACGTATATACGCATTCCCATATTCAATGACGATTAGAGTGTAAGAAACAGTGATGTTTACCAAGAATATTGCTCGTAGTCATTCCTTCACATGTCACATCTAAACGTATGACGTATGTTCTTCGATATATCAATCTGCTGTGTCCAAATATATTTGCCTGGAAATATTTAAATAAGGTTACGTTAGCCACAAAATATATTATATTTTACTCCGAGAAATTGGAGTGGGATATATGTATAAACTAGATATGTATATTTATCATAATTTTATTAGTTCTTAGTTTCATTAGAGATTCTGCTGTAATGTCTACTTCATTACGTAAGGAGATTAACTACATAATATGCCAAGTAATTAAATCCTCTCGTACAGCTACTATTTATTTTCTGTAATTTAAAAATACGTTTAAGTAGATTCTTAGACATTATTTTTATACAAACGATACTTGTACTGCTCATGCACGATATGTCAAGTTATTGTTGCAAAGTTGTATAATTGTTTTTATGATAATCCTCTATTAGTGACTTCGATTGTACCATGCAATATATCACAGAATGTGAGCGGAGCGTTGGCAAATTAAGAAGCCATTAAGTGAATTGTTATGAATCCCGTACTCGAATATGTGGATGGCACCATGGTTGGCCCCGTAAAATTTGTTTAATCCAATTTTCTATCTCTTCAGGCTTTACTCACCGGAAAAAGTAAGACGGAAGACAGAGGAAGTTGAAAACATTTGTCCCCACGATGGACCCTGTAAGAAATATGTTATGAAGGTAACAATTTATCGAGCTATGAACACAATATTATCTCCAATAGTTTTATGTAAAATAATGCACAAAGTAAGGAATGTATGAGAATTGTTAAAATGTAACTCACGCCTGTAAGTCCTTTAAAGATACGGCAGAGGAGTGTAGTACACTCCTACGATTCACCAGTTATATTTACATACCGTCCCAGTCTGAAATAGGAGATGAGCCTATTGTCATTCACCGGGCACAAATATAGACCCCGAGCCACTAGGAGCAAAATCTAAATTACAAAAATTGAATTGTGCCTGACCAAAGTCACCTTTAAATATATCACTACCTTTACGTAAGCCTGCCATGTATAGAGGCATCGCTGCGCTTCGCGTCATTCTTCAAAAAGGAGATACCTGAGATACCGCCAACCTATTGTAAGTTCGTAAACCTTGCTCCGACAAGGCTTAAAAACTATCCCTATACAATAACAAGGGTAACAAAGAGTTTGCAATACACTACGTAGCCAGGAGAAATTTTACGCTTGTAAAAATTAATTAATAAAGCTATAAAAAATTTACAGAAAAATTGAGATCCATTTTTTTTTATTTGTATCAAATTAGACATTCGGTTTTTAAGGTCAATCTTTGTGGATAAATATAGATTGTCATACTGACGACGCAAGATGACGTCCAGTCTATTTCGTATGCAGTGTTCTTGTATGTATAATAGAAAATCGTTAATGCATTTTACGTATATTCCTTTAAAATATGTTTCTTACAAAAACCACATAACTTGTAATTAATCGTAATGAGAAGTATTGAACAATATTTTGGCAATCTACATACAATCTTCTTTGCCATTTATAAACTTAGGTAGGTATACATGTCAATTAAGCAAAAACATCCAAATAAAAATGATTGTGTATGTCGGTATATTATTACATCGTATGCTAGACGCCCCGCCCATTTTCCAAAAAACGAAACACATACTTCCAAATAATTTAATGTACACACTGCTATACATACATATTAAATTATGCTACTGCTTATTATACTGCTATACATAAATATTAGATGAAAAATGGCAACAATTGGTTTTGGATAATAGGTAACTAATAAATATTGTAGTATAATTTTACAATCTAAGACTGCCTCCACTTCGACTTGACCTCGACTGGACTGCCTCGTTGGTCATATTAGTTGCTAGCGCACTGCCGATAGAAACATCATAAGTTCAAATCCTCGGTTGGGCACTATTGGATTTTTCTAATTTAGATCTTTTACTAGTGGCCCGGAGGTTTGATATGTGCCCGGTGTATGGCAATAGGCTCACCATCTATTCCATCGTTGGACACAAACGTAACTGGTGAAACATGGGAATATATTGCACTCCTCTACTTATCTCTTAGGAGATTACAAGCGTGATGTTAAGTATAATATTATAATATTAAAATGACATTACGCTTGTATCTTCCTGTAGTTTTGGGGAGAAGAGTGGAGTGTTCTCACTTTCACCAGTTATGTCACGTATCATGGAATAAGGGGATGATGAGCCTATTGCCATAAATCGGACACAAACCCACACTCTGAGTTACTACTAGCGTTGTGTTTTATATTATTATTATACCAATAACATAATTTGGCGATATATACGATTCATTTATAATACTCCCTTTCGTACTTTTCAGGGCGGCTTAGCCTACTTCGCTGTGGGGCTAGCGTTTACACTAGCGCGCATGGTCCTACCCAAAATACGGTCTCCGTTAAAAGCCATATCGACCATAAGACCTCATCATTTCAACATGGCTTTGTTCTTCGGCAGTTATATCGGTATTTACAGAGTACGATATATTTAATGCTATTACGACTAAGGCAGTTCGACGGAACTGTTTTAACACTCATCATAATATATTCAATTTAATAACTAATTTAAGTTGAAATTTCGTTAAAAATTACTTCTATTTGGAAACTGTTTGTGTAATACCTCGGTCCTGGAGCAATGAACTGCGTCCGTTTTATGTATACGGTCAAATGTTACCGTATTCAGACCTCATTAAAATTTAATACCATTTACTGTTTCATACTCAAAATAATGCAAAGATATTCAAAATTGGAACACATGTGCTGCATTTAAATTTTCGTCGATATCTACCACTACACATTTTGTTATAATGTATTTAAAATTACTTTTTCCATTGCAGGCTGTGGTTTGCTACATGTGCAATAAGAGAGGTTTTGATTCCGCATTGTATGCGCTACCAGCTGGGTACATCGCTGGATTGTCGTTCCTCTTCAAACCTAACCTAGGGTTTGCAATAGCGTCGTTGACTGCAGCTTTTAAGGTATTAATGAGTACTTAATAGTACAGTTTATTAAGTTTATACAACACACACTTGGCTAGTGCGGCAGATTATGCCCTTAACCCTTTTCTTTCTGAAAGGAGAATCGTGTCCAACAGGAACATTAAAAACCGTAGAAGATTTAATGGTAAGAAGTTAATTGCTCTGTGTAACATTATTAATATGTTTCAATTATTTTTCGTAATAATTCTAATACCTTTTGAAACAGTTTTACATAGCCTGCCTTATTATTGTTTTTTGTTTATTTGAATCAAATCTAGTAGTTGAAAGTTTTATTTCCTTATTTTCTTTGTTTATTATTCTTTACTTTGTCTTCATCCTTATTTAGAATTTTAATTAAATTTTACTTAAATACCGATAAAGGATATTTTAATTGAAATTCTTTACCCCATTTTCTTAGTCTATTCCATAGAAAATTATTTCTATCTTTCGTTTTCTGAGTTAGATGATTATAGCAAAGGCCAAGTTAATTTTCTTATAGCGAAAATAAATTAAAATGCAAAAGGAGCCGTGAAATGCGTTAGTGCAAAAAAGGAGAATAAGAAACTTAGTAAACTCATTAACTCTTGCAAGACAATTTAAGTTTTAAAACGAGTTACTGGGGCTTAGGCGATCGTTCCGTTAGACTATTTTTTAAAGTATATGGCAGGTTTCTTGTAAATGATCTCATTGAACTCATTGCGATTTTTATTATTGATTGTCAATGATATAAACTAAAATTTCAAAAGTCGAATGAGTATTAATGTACGCATAGTCCTATTCTCCAAAGAACTATTTAGATTGGTTACAGATACCAAGCAGCAACTGCTCGTTTCTGTTCGTTTGCTTCTCTTTTCACATACAAAATCAATAAATTTACAACGGAATGTTCAAGTTTTATGTTATCGTTATTTATTCATTTATCCTTTTTGCTATTTACAAAGAACGGACTTAATGGCAATTGACATTTTCCCAGACGATCATCCATGTCTTGAACATTTTGTTTATTAAAGATTAAAAATTGATTCATCTTTTACAGCGTCATATACATTATTTTAGAAAACATTTATTATGCCTTCCGTACCTCTACAGGTGTTTTCAACGGTTTTGTACGAGAAGAAGATACTCTCAGAAAGGATTCCTCTGCCCTTGTTGCTGTACTGTTTCTGCCAGGGCACGCTGTTCCATTCTCGCTTCATGCACGCCGATGTTTGCCCTTCTTACATCAAGAAACTCATGAACACGGTTTCAAATGGGTGGTATGTATTTACAAAAAGAATATCACATCTAGTTCGGTCTCGTGATATGCAAAGGTATTAAAATGGCAACTGCATTACATACAACAGTTTTGAATAATACATAACTAACATCAACGAGTGATGCATTGTGATTTAAACAAGAGGATGTTTCTTAGGATATAGAAGCAGACATCTATCTAAACTATATATTATTGAACTAAATATATAAGTATATAAATATTATAGTACGGAGCAATTACAGTAATAACATTTGACTTTTGCAATAGAAACTTAAATACATAGGTACTCCTAAAGTTACATAATGATACATACTCCTAAAGTACTCCTTAGTGTATCTGTGATGGTGAAAATTGTTTCGTTTCCAGTGTGGATATCATATTTGAAAATATGATAGAAGCTGTCAAATTGGCATCGTGAATCGATTAACCGTCAGGAGTGGAACGGAAATAAAGGAAGAAAACAACGGTAAACACATCGGTACAGAAGAAAGATTATTTAATGGTTGTAACTTATTGTAAAGTAATAAAGGTATTAGGAACATTAAGCAAAATCGCATTATATAGGATTTCATGGTGCACATGCAAGGGAAATTTATGTAGTTATGCACATAGGATATATAGGTAAATATAATAAACTCAAGAGTTACTGTGTGTAGTTGTCGATAATGTTTTCACTATCAGCCAAGAAACTAATGCTGATGAGGAAGACGGAAAGCTACTTTTCATTTTAAAAGTTAACTATTTTCTTGGTCACAAAGATATTAGAGGCTGTTTCATAAGTAAAATTTTAACACAGGTATCAATTAATTTTAACATGGAACATAATTTATTGTTTATAATGTACTCGTATAACGTATTCTCAGCGAAACGAGCGAGTTAGTTTTATCGCATATGATTTAAAAATAGTTGTAGTTAAACATTTTTTGTACCACGACAGCAATAATAAACGGATAAAAAAAGGAATAAACACGTTGCAAAATAAGCGATAAATACATTGAAAAAAAAATAGTAATAAATTCAATTGTGAACAAAACGATTACATGTCTAAGAATAACTGTGACAATGTATTTTATAACAGATTGAACTACGAAATAACGGTGTAAACTAAAATAAAGCGTCAAAATTACGAAACAGCTTTACGTACATGATATATTATAAATAATGTAAATTCACGCCTGTAATCCCCGAAGGGGTAGGCAGAGGAATGTAGTAGGTACTCTCCCACGGTTCACCAGTTACGTTTACGTCCACAGATTAGATATTGAGCCTATTGCCAAACATCGGTCACAAGTCCAGACGCAGAGCCACTGCTAGAAATTTTAACTAGAAATTATAGTAAAAAAAGCCAATAGTACCCGACCCGGGATTTGAATTCAGAACGTCTCCTATGGTGGTCGAACTCGCAACCACTAGACCTATCCACCAGAGTATTCTTTATAATAGTCATCAAATTTGAATTTCAAATGTACGGTTTTTTACCTTCGCGCCTGTATTCCAACAAGAGGTAGGCGTAGGTAGGATGGAATAGGGTGAGCTTAATACACTCTCAAGATTCACCTGTTACAGTTCACGTCCCATTATGGAATATGGGACGAGGCTACGGCTACATATCGGGCACAAATTTAGATTCCGTACTGCTAGTAATTCTGAGTTACAACCCTGACAGCACCCAACCCGGGCATCGAAGACTTGACCTCTCGATCAGCAGTCGCACCTTCAACCGCTGGACCAACGAGTCAACAATGTAAATGTACTTAACGCCAACCAAAATTATTTTCATATATTTGTCGGCCAATTGGTGACCCCCGTGGCGTTCAACGGGTTAATAAAACTACGGAAAGGCTTAACATATCTATTAACATTATGCAAGGGTATCTTGGTCGACCTCGTTAAATTTGCTGTTCTTGTTGCGTTTATTGGTAGTTTTGTTGTAGTTTGGTTTAGTCCTCTCTTAGACGTGGCACTTGCCGGATCTATAATAAGCACCTTCTTAATATTCTGACCACTTTTGGGGACCTTGATGACCCTACCGATTCCAAAGCGGCAAACGGAATCGCACTGGAAAGACAAAAACCATTATATAGTGCGGGATATAATTACATGACTGGTATTTTTTACACCCTGATGACGTATGGTGACCACAGCCAATATGCTAATATACAATAGAGTCGAAGCTATTGCATGTAATAGAAGATGTAAGGTTGTACCGAAATTGTTGATTTCAACCTTGCAGTATAGTTTGACTACCTCGTTGATCTGTTGGCGCTTGCATTCGCAACTGCTAAGCAAGAGGTCCTGTGTTCCATCCAATCACATGGGCTGAAGTTTCAGCGCTGGATACCTACTGGCCACCCGTTAAATCTTTTCTACTGGGCGACAGTTGATTTCATTGTTTGGCCCTGAAAGAGGCCATTGAGTGATCGGCCATTGTGCTCAATCGTGTGACTAGTCCAGTCACAATGTCCAGGGTGCCACGGGCAGTACGTATTCGTAGTTAATCAAACATAATACACGTTAAATTCAAAATGTATAAGTACCACAATGATACAAATTTAAAATCGTTGTCCTAACCGTTTCTTCCTTATAGAAGTTATTTTTGTTGCCCCCGCATCCGGAGTAGATGGTTTGCTTGCAAACCTGCCATAAGCGATCAAAGTACCACCGCTCCAGGTCACCGAAACAATATCCGTAGTCAAAGGTGAGCTTACAAAAATTTGGTCGCCTTTCTGTTGAAATAATGTTGAGAAAAATCAGCAATTGAAAATAAAACAATCGAAATGTCCACGTTTTTGTATTTTTTACTTACCTATACGATAAGAAACTTTGAAAATAAATATGATTTTCTAGCAGTTCTGACGATCTTAAAAAACGAACATATACGTGATTTTTATCCAAAGCCTTAGAATCTTTTTTTATAAAGAAAGGAAATGAATTCCTACCTCTAAGGAATGACTACCTATCACTTCGGGGATTACATGCGTCATGTTACATTTTTTTAAGGTCTCGAAAATTCTCGCTTATTGTGTGATAGAATGAAAATACTCACTTGATAGAATAAATATTGTAGTCACATTTTTAATTCCTTGTGTCTATGCTGGTGATGCATTGGGACAGTACGACGTACAACGTACCGTAAAGTAGCTATTTATATCTTATTACCAGGTAGAACTGTGATTCTCTATGATAGTGATTGTATATAAACTTCTTGACAAGCAATAGATTAAAAGTTATGTATACTTACTCGGTTGATCGACCTTACTCCAACACTGGTTCAAACATTCCGTCAAATTATCAAACCTGTTGCCGTTCCCCTGACATCCTCCCCAACGGAACTTGGTGCAGGTTTTCAATATAGGTTCAAAATAATACATGGATATATTTGCACGGCAAGGTCCAGGATCGGGCTTCAAAAGGCATGTTTTCTCGATCACTAAAATTACAGAAATATTTTACAGTAAATAGATTTATTGTTTCCCAAATACGTAGAACTGTCTGAAGGGCGATTTATAAAGTTCCGTTAATAGGCATGCTTGTATGCATAAACACGTCAGACCTGTCATGATAAAAATGTTTGGCTTTCGGTGCTCCCTGTCTCCGCTGTAAAGAATCTGGCGTGACGGTGTAATAATAATAATAGACAGAGGATATTGAAAAAAATACAAATCAAAGAGTGACAGAGAAATCTATTCTCTTAGGAAAAAGTTCGTAGTTTTCACATGATTGCAAATAGCAAGGAATTCGGATAAGAAATTACATGTTTTCGAGTTTCATGAAAGATTCGGTATGGCTTTTCATCCATAGCTATAACGAGCGATTGTCTTAATTGATTATATTATTTGTCCTATAACCGATTATCATTATAATTATAATCATCATCATTATCCTCATCATTATCATCATCATCATCATCCTCATCATCATCATCAACATCGTTATCATCATCAGAAAGTCCCAGTCTACCCCAAGTCATAGCCTCCTCTAAGAAAGGGGGTTTTTGTCCATAATCCCCACGCCACGCAGTTAACGGATATCCATGAGTATTATTTAAAAATTGATAAATATTTGCTTGTTTTGAGATTTTTTGTTATACTAAAAGCTTTGTTACCTTGAGGTACAAATTCCGTAGTTTTATACTGTTTGACAGTATATGTGTTGTAAATAATTTTAGGAAACACAATAACTGGAAACCAAATACAAAGAAACGAAAATATACGAAACTCCGCTGGCATCGTGTTGTCGAGAGAATAAAATGTAATGTTGTTTCATTTTTATTGCTTGTAAATCGAGAACATTTTGATAAAAGAAACTGTGCACGAGTACGAATTACATTTTCATTGCGTGCAATATTATTACATTGAATTATGTTTTCTTGAGTTATAAATGTATATTTATTAGTCTCATGCCCCTTGAAAATTTTGCGTCAACTTTTTCTTGTTTCTGAATTATAAACGAATGTAAATTTTTCTATGTAAGTATTGTTTTTTTTTAAACGGCTTTGTTATCATTCTTCTCTGTAGCCAGTGTTTTGTATTATTTTCGTTGCTCTTGCAATAAATGGCAAGTCTGATCAACATAATTATAGTAACGTGCTAATTAATATTTATCAAATTTATAATTAGGAATGATCTCATGTCTATTTGTTTCTTTTTTTTATCTCAGTATGTTTTTACTTACCTAGCCTAGGACAGGGCGGTGGACATATCCTTTGACATAGCATTATTTGCAATTTTAGACATATCGTACTTATTTGTTTTGTTTAAAATTGAGGTAATTCCAAATGTTCCACTGTAGATATCGTTTTTTACCCTGCATTTTGTTCATTTTCAAAAACATTATTTGACAACTTGCACATGGCTAAAGCCAAAAATTTTACATCCTTACTTCCTTAGAATTGTATATCGGTTAATGTGTCTGAAGATAGTAAGCCTAGACACTGCTGTATAGATTATTTCAAAGAATGACATGTAATGGGAAAACTTCTTTAACAAAAAAGAAAGATGCTTTATTACAAATTAGATGCTACAGGCAAAAGCTAGAGCAATTTCGTCGATGGATATGTTATCTTCGTTTGCCATGTAAGTTCAACTTTTTTTTATCATATTTGTATAAAGACGAGATCTGTATTTCCCGAATTTATATTACTAAAAAGCCTTTAAATAAACCTGCATTCAGTAAGCAATAAAACAATTTCGAAGCCACCGATGCGGAGATTCCGTCGATGTTTCTGCAAATGCTCCGAGCTTACTGAGCACAAAAGTATTTTCATTTTCAAATCCACTCTATCCGGATCTCAAACACGCAGAGTAAGGCAGGATTTGTGAACGAATAAAAGGACGACAACGATTTTGCTTACGTAGATTATGTACGTTACCTAGCATTGCAAAAGTCATGTAGACACGTAGACATGAATCTAAAGGTCACGCTAACATGTTATTCCATTCAAATGTAGTAATTTTCAAGATATGAACAAAAGCTAATTATTTTTGCGAAGCCTTTTAACGAAAGTTAGTAGCAGTCAGCCAACAGACTGCCTTTTCAGGGAAATTACAGGATGATAACAATGTGCGTGCACCGACCACGTGGTCGATGAAGGATAATTCTTTCATAACATTAGGCTCAGAGCCCCGAGTGCTAAATATTTTTATTCTTACAGACCCAACGTACTCCGACTACATTCATCCCTCTGTTCATACACACCGAATTTTCAGACAGTACGATGAGTTTCTTAAGGTTGTGCAGTATGTGTTTTATTTGTTGCTTAGAAGCGTCTGACAGACGAATACACCAATAACATAAACCCAAGCGAGTTTTAGTAAAGACTTGGTGAAGTATATTAAATATTACATTTTGGTAGTGAACCGTGCGTCCAATCAGTAAAAGATAAAATAAGACTAAATTAAATTCTAAAATTGTATGTACCTTACAATATTATGTTCTCACAAATGGTAGGCTGTTTATGATGTGTACAAAATGTTTTAGTACTAACGAAATGTTAAAACATCCCGGAACCGAGTCTCGAAGTTTGAGGGCCTTACAAGTTCGCAAGACGAAGCGCCTTGGCATTACAATACACACATAAATTAACACCAGAGAAAATACTAACAAGGCTTACGAAACATGCAGTACCACCGCACATTGGTGAATTTTTTTTAGCTGATGTAATTCTATGACAGAACGCTCCGAACTTATATTGAGCTTTGGATCAACAGAAGAGTACACCCGCAGTGGAGTACAATTGTATTTGTTGCACATATTGCATTATCCAGAAACGTAACCTGCAGTTTTTGGTCTGTACTGAATTATAACAGCGTTATTTTCAAAATGTTGTTTCATATGAGTTCAATGTTAGAAAAAGTTATTCC
The DNA here is from genome assembly GCA_018245615.1 of Mimoniades ocyalus. NCBI lineage: Eukaryota > Metazoa > Arthropoda > Insecta > Lepidoptera > Hesperiidae > Mimoniades > Mimoniades ocyalus. The sequence goes on along the minus strand of DWDV01000356.1, from coordinate 5,625 downwards.
TACGATGTATCTAACGATATTAAATGAAAATAAAAGAAATCCACTTGAAGCAAGTAATAATTCATTCGTTCGCACAAGGCATAGTAAATGTAGTAGTCAGTACATGCATGCAGAAAATGATGAAAAGTTACGGTTACTTTGCAATGGTATAAAGGAATTAAGACTGACTTGAACATCTTGACACTTAGCAAAATTTAGAAGAATTTAAATAAAGAAGAATTCTACCTAACCTTCCGTGATATTCATAATTATCATTACATTACACTTTACATTTTTGTCGTTCTACAGTTGCATACAGGTGTTCTCTCAGAATGAGAAGGCGTACGGCTACAGTCTGCAGTGCTGGCCAAGTGCAGCAAGCGGTATCCTGTCATGTTACTTTACTAAAACATAAGTCGTATTTCTTTCCACAACCGTATACTTTCTATGCACAATATTGTACCCATAAAAATGTAACATGAAGAGGTAGGCAGAGGAGTGTCGTACACTCTCACGTTTCATCAGTTACGGTTACATCCCACTATGGAATATTGGTGGTGAGTCTATTACCATAATATACTGGGTACGTAATATCCAAACTCGGAGCCGCTACTAGAAAATATAAGTTCGAAAAATCCAGTAGTGCCCGTCCTGAAATTTGAACCCAGTACCTTTCAATCAGCAGTCACGCTTACAACCAGGACGACCAATAAGACTCATAGTCATGTTCATTGTCATTGATGCTATTATAACCTTATGCTATAAAGAGTTGATAAAATGTGTACAATGTGCGGTACCCTTTAATCCACAACAGTCATCACGGAGCGCGCTAAACTCCGCGTCTCCTTCGAAATCTTAACGAGTTGTGGCTTGATTCTCATTCTATGACGTTTTTCGTGTTCCAAAACTCAATTACCATATGTATTTATGAAATCCAGAATAGCTTTCTCCTCGCGCTACATTTGCATTGTTAATTGTCGCGCCGAGAATTCTCTTTAGTTTCCGCGCGTCGTAATTCACAGGTTATACAAAAATATTATAACCTACCCTTGCATTTTATTGTTTTTTACATTGCTTGTTTATAAAGTAGAAGTGACAGTCACTAGGGTTTATGTAAATGTGAATTTTATATCAAGATTCGACTAAGCAGATAAGTATATAATATCTTTATATACTAAAACAGTGTCCGTGTCGGGGGGGGAGTAAGAATACATTCCCCGACCCCGGCCGGGATACAGGTGTTGTAGAGGGCGGTATGGCGCACTCTGCCTAGGCACAGCTATATGTCCCCAGCCCGCATGCCCAGCGTGGGGATAATGGGCATAACCCCCAGCAGTGGACTGCAATGGGCTGGTGATGATGATGATGATGATTACAATTGTTACAATTTTGTTTATTATAGTATAATTAAGTAGTACACAAAATTTAATTTCCTTAAATATTCGCTTTGCATTACTGGCTCTTTAGGAAGATATTTCTGTATTTCTTAAGTGTATCTTTCTGTTACTTTCTCACTGTGTACAAAATAAATAAATAAAAAATGATCTAACTATCTCATGTTTCCGTCGTTCACAAAACCGCTTTCAGAAAAATATTTTCAACAACATCAGCTGATTGGGGTAAGTTCATAATGAACAGTAGCTAGTTAAGGTTCATCCGCCTTTCCCTAATAGCCTAATTACAGGAAGAGGAAGCTTTTAATGACGACCTTTTATACAAAGTTTGATGTTATTAACGTTAACTTAGAAATTGTTTCCTCCTTCAACTGCAGAGTAGTAGTATGTACAGGTATGACAAATGTCTTAATTATCATATGTAATTAACATCTAGGTATACGTTTAATATTCGTAACTGTATTTGTCACTATTTATCAATTTAATTTATTGTTTATTAATATTTATAAGCAATGTTATACTACACCTGTGTTAAAGAGTATTTAATTTGACTTAAAGGAAGTTTTGTAGCGTGGCGCGAAAATGTTAACTTTTGTTTAAGATGGCGGCAGATGTTTTCGCGGGTTTTTAATGCTGTAGTTTTTCAAGTCAACGAACTGATGGACTGTATTAAGAACAGAAACCTAACGCTGATGGTGACGTTTGATAACTAAACTGAATGTTTGCGATTACATTAGTATGATTCGAGTGATACATGAGTGTAGGAGTATAGTACACGATGTTACTGTGGAGGTGTATTTCAGATCTCATGAGGATTTTAAAAGTTAGAAACCCGTATGTATTCATTTATTTCATATAATAGACATCAATTGTCTATTATACAGAATGTCTTTTTAATTTTATCAGTTATGTACACGGAGAGAAATGAAAACAAAATTACGTCATGAAAAGAGTTCTGGTCCAGGGTAATTTGTATCTCTACCGAATTCTATTCCAGCAGACGTGTGTCGTAACTTGTTCTATGAAAGTTTTATTTATACTTATTTTTAATACAACACTACTTTACAGCTGAAACGTGGTTACAAGGAGGTTGCAGAGGATTTAAAATTGTTCACAACCCGTGCAATGTTGCCACGATATTTTTTATAAGTACTTAAAAGGTTGTTTAAGAATAGTCATTGTTTTAAGAAAAGTTCTTTCAAGAATAGAATTGATTAAATTGATATGGTTTGCTAGTTTCAAACATGCCATGAATTGTTTATTAAAATCTATGAAGAACACAAACCTTAAAAAAAACTGAAAATTATCCATTTTAAAAGTAGACAGAACAAACTAGTGTGACTCCAATTATTTATGTACATTTAATAAATTAATTACTTGAATATACTGATGAAACAAAAGTAAAAAAGATATGCCGAAAACTCACGTATAATTAAAAAAAAAAGTAAAAGTAACTCTCCATTCTAATTTTAAAAAAAGTAAAAGTAGCTCTCCATTCTGATAGCAAATCTTATCCTCCTTCCAGCCTATAGGAACTACTATTATTATTCAGCATGGTATACAGACTAAGAATAACCCAGAATAAAACTCTTAGCTAAGCCGCCGCAATATCCGCGACCGAGCGGAAGCCGCGGCGACAAACTATGCGACGAAAAGTTACAGAGCAGGCATTATTAGACTCTGAATCTCACTTTTTACGATTTTATTTATACATTTAAAAAATTCTCTGTATTTATCTTACTCATTCATGGAAAGTAACACCGATCCTGCGCACAATGCTGTACGTAACATCACGCCTGTAATCCCATAAGAGGTAGGCAGAGGAATGTAGAACACTGCCACGTTTCACCAGTTACGTTTAAGTCCCACTATGGAATAGATGGTGAGCCTATCGCCATACAGCGGGCCCAAATCCAAACTCCGAGCTATTACTAAAAAATTCTACTACTAAATCTAAACGCACAATGCTATAATTATTATAATTGTCATGTCAGGTCTCTTACGAGTTAGGTAGAGAGTGTCGAATGCCAAATACCTATCCTTACAGACTTGATATGCTTAACATGCATGAATATATCATCACTCACGGTACTATACGCGTATAAAATGTCAACCATATGTATATTAGTTCTATTAATTCGGTAGAAGAATCGAACTGCTAGCGAGACGTTTTTAAGATTACCGCCAGTCATTTTTAGAACACTGACGCTTCAAACCTTAAGTCTGATCCAACTCGATTCAATTCCAAATTGATTGGTGACAAATCCGCTAAGCTCGGGCAAGCTTTCCATTTACTTACTTACGCGTATATCACTCAATTGTTTGTTGACTCGCGTCCTATTTTGCTACATAGATATTAACGCATTTCTAAATTATAATGGATATAGTTCGGGCGTAGAACCACTAAACGTCTAGATTAAAGAAAAACAAGATGACGTAACATCACACCATTCAAACAAGATGACGTAACATCACACCTGTAATTCCCGAAGAGGTAGGCAGAGGAGTGTAGTACATTTACAACAGAGTATCTTAAAAAGAAGCGCAAAAAAAACGTTCATTGAGATTCGAAAATGCATTGCCACTCGTCGTATGTCGCAAATATTCGTAAACAACGTTGACCACTTACATGCTATCAGGTGTCCTTCAACGCCCATATATAATAATATAATAAAATGCGACCTCTGTACTTGAAGTAGTCTGTATCCCGGGAGTCATGGGCGATGTTCGTTCATTAGAGGTATAATTTGATTTTTCTAGCGCGCCCTAATTGCATTGCCTTTATAATTTTCTGCTCATTTACGCAACGCCGGCTGGAGAACAATTAGTTTGTGGTATTTGTTTACTCAGTCTTAATGTTTGAGTGTATTATGGTATGCGGCCCGCATTTTAAAATACCAACGGGGGCTGTGATTATTTTATTAGGTTTTAAATAGGGCAGTTGGTTAGAGGGTGGATTTTTTAAATCTAAAATATAAGTAATATTGTTAGTTTCTTAAACTTTCACCCTCCTTTTCGGAACCACATCATTGTTTGAACGTAAGACGTACAGTTCGTACAATAATGATGACGTAATATAGGTATTGAGTATACACCTGGAAGCAACAGATTTTCATAAATCGCTGTTATTTAGGGATAATAAATTGTGCTGTAAGTATTTACATAATATGTATTTTCTATTCGGCTTTTATATAGCCCTGTGAATAAGTTTGCATATGTGTCATCATTATTATCAGGCTATTATAGTCCACTGCTGGACATAATTAAAAGCGTCATTGCGTCTTGTCTTCGTCCTGTCGTATTTACCTTTGTCTTATTGCGATCTCGAAAGATCTTAAATAAATTTTGACAAAACGAAAGGTATTGTTGTCAATTTTCAATTCGGCTAACTTTACATACTAGATATAATCCGGGACTGTGTGGTTCAGGCGGTCGGTTTCAGGAGGTCGGGTTACTGGTTGCGTAGACGACTGACTTATCAAGTAATCCATACCTCCGTCCTTGCCAAGGCCTAGAAAACCTTTAAGGATTTTTGCCTTTATAAAGGGGACTATCTCGACTATTATTGTACTATGATCTATGTATATATCTCAGTTTATAAACGTTAGAAAACTTAGCCTATTATAAAAATTAAACTCAATATATAACTAGATTTTCTAACACCATATCTGGCTCCTAAATTAGACAGAATATTAGAATCAGAATCAAATATATACTTAGAATTAAATATGGATGATCCATGACCGTGTACAATAGGCCACGACGATACAACGTACTCGTAGCGAGTAGCAAGAAATAACGGTGTGTAAGGTGTGTCGTTTAGGCAATTCGTACAACCTTTAATTATTCAAGCCAAGAGTGAATAGGCACTTTCTAGGCAAACATGCTGCGTGCTAGGTGGGGCATCTCACTTTCCATCAGGTGGGTTAGCCATCAAACGGAAGCCTATTGCTAAGAAAATAATAAAAATTGTATAATTAGCCGAAGCTGCTCACTTACTAGTCAATGGCCATTAGCCAGTGTTTAGGAACACATACGTAATTTAAAAACATTTTTTGTAATGTTGTGTATAATTTTAAATAGTATTTCAACACTGCTAATTGTATTTAAATTATTTCTGTATTTCAAATGAAATTAATAATAATAATATGTTGGGACATCACACACGGCCATCCGATCCCAAAGTAAGCATCAACAGAGCTTGTGGTATGGTAACCAGACGGCTGATAAATTACATATATACATATAAATA
>DWDV01000355.1:0-17631 GCA_018245615.1 Mimoniades ocyalus | reverse complement strand
AGTCTGGATATGTGCCCGATGCATGGCAATAGGCTCACCACCTATTCCATAGTGGGACGTAAACGTAACTGGTGAAATGTGGGAGTGTTCTGCATTCCTCTGCCTACCTCTTCGGGGATTACAGGCGTGAAGTTACATTGAAAAATATACTCGTAATTATAACATGTTAACTACTTGTGATTTTATTATGAATTCGTTACGATATACCTTGAGAGATTGTAAATAAAAAAATAAGTCAGAATTATTACAATGTGAACTACTAAATGTGAACAGAGCTCACACAACGGGAACTAGAAAAATTCAATTTATTGATCGCGATGACGTTAGTACAACCAGCGATCCTATCAGCCAAGTAATTGCCAAACGCCAATACTGTGCAAGATCACAATTCGTTGCAAAATTTTACGCTCTAAAATTGAATAAAAATATCTACGTATTAGATTTTGTACGTAAATTATACGTTCGATTTTAGAATTTAGTTTTATTACTAACTGTTAAGATTATATTCAGAGATTACTATTTTATCAAGTATTGATATTATAAATTATTTTACTTTTTCTACTTTAAAGCTATTGAGGATAACGAACCCATTCCTTCAGTACATTTCTGCTTTATAAGGTTTGTAAGATCTTAATAATTTGTCACAAGAGTTTGACTGAAAAGTCTCGAAGCAATTTATCTTCGCAGTGAGTAAGGCGACTGCAATTTTTTATATTTTACATTAATATAACTTTAGATAAATGGAACTCCATGATGAGAGTTCGGTTTCCGTAGCGGTGTTAAGCGTCGGCCTACCTGCTGTCATTAGTGTTCCGATATCAAACTAGCGGTAGGTATACACGAGGAATTCCAACTTAGTCGATAAGAAAAGTAGTAAAACGTTACTGTTACTTTCAGGTAGATCTTTAGTATGAAGACAAAGTTATTGCGCAAAACAAAGTAATTGCGCAAAACAAAGTAGCACATTCCTCTGTAGTCTTATTATATTATTCTGCATAACCTATGTTATATATGTTTATGTCACTCGTAATTCTAGTATCATTATCGTTGTTTTTTTGATATTGGGGGTGTATATTTTTGGATTTTATTACTTGTAAATTATAATAGTTGAAGTAATTGCACATTTTAAGCTCACTAACACGAAAAAATATCAATTCGTATCATCTTTTCGAAAGCTTAACAAATCGTGATAAAAACGTTATTTTAATAAAGCTTGAACGACAGTAACCGGATACATTAACATACATTAACCGGATACATTAACGACAGTAACATCATTTAACCGGATAACGCTTCAGGAACCAAGCGTCATGATAGTACATTTTCATCAGGTGCTAGATCCAGACGAGTTGCCGCGCCGCGCTCGCTACACCATCATGGTCACGGCGTGCTTGCTGCTCTTTCTCTGTCTGCTGCTGGTGGGAGTGACACTTCGTATGGCACCACTCATTGATGACATGGGTAAGTCTCTTTTGTATTGTTAACAACTTTAATGAACATACAAAACAATTTAAACAACGTCAGCTAAGCTAACAAATTGTAAATTTCTTTTAAACCTTGGACGAGATGATACGTGAGGTAACTTTAGTGTGTATCTCAGACATTTTAAGGTCCTGTATCATAATAATGTTCTTTTTTATATATTGGTGAGGGTTGTCCGCATATGTACTTATAGTATTGTAATTAAATTACTATGTTCAAAAAATTTTATTAGGTACACGTACAATTTACCTCAGCGTTTCCATTTCTAAAAGTAAGTTCTTTCGGTGAAAGGAAGTTTTTCTCGGTACACAGTGAAAATTATTCAGTAAGGTAAGTAATAATTTGAAGCACAGAAACGTTCCAAGTAAAACTACAAACAAAGACTAATCAGAGACGACAATGCGGATCTACATTTATTTATTTATGTTTAAAATTGTAATTAGCATTTGCAGCGAAGCGGCAGAGTCTCTTCAACTCGGCATGATGTTTTCAGATGTTCTCACAGTCCTATTGTTTACATACGTTGATGTCTAGAACATGGAACGTAAAGTAACGTAAATTGGGTATAACGTAATGTCATGCCTGTAATCCCCGAAGAGGTAGGCAAAGGAGCGTAGTAAGTACATTCCCACGTTTCACCAGTTACGTTTACGTCCCTTCATGGACTTCAAGGTAAGTAAGCCGGGCACATTTCCAGACTCCGAGCCACTACTAGAAAATCTAAGTTTAGTAAAATATCTAAATAATCTAGTCTTGATTACACAAATACATATTTACTTTTGCTTTTTCAAGTGTGATTTTCAAGTGTTATCGTCTGATAAAAGGAAATAAATTTTTGGTTTGGAGACTTTGAATAAACAATGATTGCTTAATAGCACCAAATATAAATAAATAACTCCATAACAAATGATGTCATCGTAGTTATCACTGTAATATGTACATATATGCAGTATCTTAATAATGTTGCATTTGCATATCCAAATCATTTTACCGCTTTTGGTATCTCGCAACATATTTTATGTACCTCTGTATAATGACTAGTACATAGTCCTATTGAAACATATTTCAGTTAAAGTTTTGTCCAAAAAAACTATCTTTTTCTAAACTTTGATGTTACGTTGCGCACTAGCCGTTGAAGTTTGTAATTACGTAAATATGTACTTATGGAATATCAAGTATTATGTCTCAGTTCTGATAATAAACGCAAATTAACGCTGCAAAAATCAATGTATATGTCAACGACTTGTTGTTATGACAGTTTGTTATTTTCCCGTATTTTCGGCGTCTTTGTGTTTAAAGTTTTACAGTAAACGTAAATAACAAAGATACCTAATCATTACGTCCTTGTTACAATGAATATGTACGGGCCGCGATTTCGTTGGGAATCTTTAGTTCTATACAAGCCTACAAAGTCAACTGTATTAAATTTTCAATACAAGGTGTACTTTCATGAAGACGAGCTTTATGGAAAGGCTTGTAAGCTTCTTTGTAAAAATTAGCATTCATTTTTAATATGTACTTTCACAGCGCATGAAGACGTGGGATTACCGCGGAACAATTTCATTCTGCGAAACCTCATTTCTGCTAGACGCTTTTAATATTAAATTCTTCAATATCTTTTGTAAAATGAATGTTTTTCATTTTGTTACTTGGATTTTCATTGGCTGAACAACATCGTCATATGCGACAAGGTTAAACACAGTTGGTAACAGCTTCTTCACCAATTACAAGATTAATAATTACAAAGGAATAATAATCTTCATATATCTCCTATATTTCTCTGATATACAGAATTATCAAAAGTTCATTACAGGTCAATGTTTTACTGTTTTAATAACGTATCACATTTGTGAGAAAATCACTTAATTAATCCATAATCGATATTTACATAAACTAGTTTAGATTTATGGAATACTTTATAATCACAAAGGTCTCAGATTCTCAGATCCTCAAGGTCTCAGGTTAACCTGAGAATCAAGTGAACAATTTATCTACAAATAATTTTGAAAGGTCTGAACATTCTTAATAAGGATGTTGTTTTAGAATATAAATAAGTTAAATAATTATTTGGGAGGTCAAATATTATTTATATTAAGAAGGACATAGACATTTGATGGGAAACCTCAATTTATAATAGAATAATGAGTTTTTGTCAATAATGTATTTCAAACGCTCTTAGTCCCGTCGCGGTTACAGATTGCAAGCCATTTGTAAAGTTAAGTGGTGTCGGGCAAGGTCGGCATTCGGATGAGTTACTGCTAGTTACAAATTCCACCGAACGCTTCTGTCCTTCTGGGAGCACGTAATATAAAGTCGATCCCAGTTGTTATCATTAGGTAACAATTGTTATGGTTCTGTGGAGGCCGAGCGTATTCAAAAGAAGCGACGCTTGAGTTAATCTAACCAAATCGTACTTCCGGTAATCCACACTATGGCAGCGTGGTACAGTGTTTTTCAAGTCTAATACAGGAGAAACGTTCTTAATCGTGGGATATGAAAGAGTTGAAATCATACATATGTAATTTTACGTTTATTAATCTGAATCGGTACAAAGTTGGTTGCCGTAAAATCGCGAGATACCAGTGCTCAGCAACGCCTTATAAAAAGTAGTACATCCTATATTAATTTATGTTGATATTGTAAAGCGTAAAAAACAAGCAAAACTTAACAAGTCTTTTGTATAAACAAAAGCGTTAATAAATTAAGGTTATAAAACATTTGAAATGTGTTTGCATGAATCGAAAAATAATTGTAATAAATTTATTGTCCGAAAAAAAAATTAACACATAAATTTTTAATCGTGTCATCTTTAAGGCCAAGAGAAAATAATGTAAAAAGACGTAACATCATAAACATATTTAAAAATTATTTTAACCAACACGAGCTACATAAGACAACGCTGATTAAGGCGGAACATTTATAAAGTCCTTATGACTAAACAATTACTATTTACCCTGTATAAGTGAAAGAACTAAGGAACAATATTGTTTAAGAACTATAATATTACATGTAAATGTATTAAAACTTTACATAGGATCCGTAGACATAAGAGTCGTTGGGTTAATAAACCTCGCTCGAAGTAGAATGGGTAGACTGAACCAGACCGTCATATGTTCCCAGAACGCAACTGCTCGCGTCTGTCGACCTGTCACGTATTTCAAACGTTAATTGAAATCGTCGTATGGCGGTAATGGAAATCATTGTCTGTTATGCTATTACGATAATTTAAATTTTCACGCTTATTAATTTATTACTTATTAAAAATAAACAATGCATTTGTTTTGTATCATGTCCAGTTATGAAATTTAATAATTGGATGATACAAAAATATTTATATTTTAATATAATTAAGAGTTTCTAGTATATAGAGTTTGGCAATAGACTCACCACCTGTTCTATAATGGGACGCAAACGTAACTGGTGAAACGTGGGAGTGTACTACACTCCTCTGCCTACGTCTTCGAGGATTGTAGGTGTGATGTAACGTTTTATTATAACAAAATAAATTCAAGTGAAGTAAATTGTTTAAAGTTTCAAATATGTGACAACTTGGATAAAATACACATAGAATGTCTTAATATGAACATTATTTATTTCTTGAATAGACGTAATTTAAATTTTATTCCTCGGTGAAGTCATTGTGTGTATCAGATAAAAGGGATAATCTCGTTCGCTGAATGCCAAGGCACTAGCATAAAAATTCGTAATAGAGAAAAAAGAGCACGCAAATTGAATTAATTAAAAACTCCCCAAACAGATTGCTCAGATAATTTATTTGAGACCACGCCGGCTGCCGCTGAGACCGGCGAGTCACTCCCTTGATAACGTCATTCACACTTGATAAAGACTTGGTCTGCGTCTCGCGGCCCAAAAATGGAAATTCTATTATGCCTTGTGTATTGAACCTGAGATGTATTTTTACTGATTTAAAATTTTGAACAAGTGAATTTTTATTTTTCAATTTAATTGCCTTGTGCTTCTGACAGTATAACCCGCAAAAAGGCAGGTGGAGGAGAACGTTGGGAACACCATTAAGTAGGGTACTTTTAAGTCAAATCATCTTGAAGTAATTATATCTGGTCAATATGTGGATGGAATAAACTATTTGTATAAATAATTAATGTTGCAAAATTTTGTTACTAATTGATTTGCGATTGTCATTGGCAATGGTGTTATCCTGAATCACGACAATGAGACAGCTCTGCACTAGATGGCTGTGGAATTGGAAAGTGAATTGTGTAGGTACATACCTTATAAATCATACTTGCTCGATTTTGTACCATAAGATTTCTACGGTACGGTCGACATAACGCTTGTAAAATTTGCATGATATTCAAAATTTCCAATAATTTGTTTATAAACCTATATTAGATGCATAGGATTGTTAATATCAGCACAATTGTATAATTGTTTAAAAATAGGACTTATAACATTTTCTTCTCCGATTTTAACGTTAACAATGACTCAAATTTTTAGTGCTTCGAATAGAACGTAGAACCAAGAGAAAACTATTAAAGGACACATCTTATAAATAATACTTGTAAACTTATTCAATGTAATAAACACGTCAAGAATTCTCACAAGTCCTTTCGCAATAATAACATTTATTAAGTTATTTATGTTACAGTTATGTATCCAGTGATGTAGTTATTAAAAAATTCCAGGCACATTAAATTTATAAATCATTGGTAAAGTATGATATTACAATAGCCGTGTGCTTCTTACAAGACAATAGCTGTAAATTAAAAAATCGTACTGAAATCTAGGGACGCCGACCTAGCACATTTCGATAACGTCCGTAAAAAGTATGTATTGTATGTCAATCAGCATATGGCCAGCTTGGTAGACTAAACCCTTTTAATTCTCGGAGGAGACCCGTGTGCAACCCGATGGAACGATAAAGGGTTTGATAGGAATAAATCATCTTTTTCAGCTATGAACCCTTGAACTACAACTGTTCTTAAATTTATCAGTGTTCCCGAGGTGACAAAGACAAATCGACTTTAATATACGGCACATTTACAATTTAACATCGCAGCGGTTTGCTCACTACGGAGATACGAAATTGTTTATTAATAAATTAATTAGTCTACGCGAATTATAGAACCGTATAATGTGAAGCTAAGAGGTTAGATTAAACAACTTCGGCTTAAAATCTTTGGTAAAGTTATAACGTGTACATATCGCGTTCAATGGAAGCATAATTTATGAATGTCTAAATATATAATTGTTATGGCTTGGGCTCGGTTCGTGAATTAATAGTGTGAATTTTTGTAGTGTGGAGATGTGACTGAAGTGCATCTATAGATTGTGGTAACTCCATTATATCACAACATTCTTTTTAATCCACGCAAAGCACCTGCACTGTTTATAGTGGTTAATATGTTTATGATATCAAGAAGGAGCGTATTCTAGCGTTATAGTTTAAGCGAAATATTAGTAGGAAAGTAACGATCATCCAGCATTAGTCTGTTTTAGTTTAATTTTGGTCATAGGTTTCATCTAACAAACGGGATTGTCGCGCACAATCTCAACTCTGGGCGTGCTGGTTGTATGTAGATATGAAGTAACAAACCATTTAGTGCAATATTAATTTCGAATTGCGCACATTTCAATTCAATTTGTTTCTTTCCCCTTTTTTGAAATAATTGGGATGTTGCAAGCGATTGTACCTAATATTTATTCAATGCATCGCTCGCTATCACAAATTGAACTTTCTATTTTGATTTAAAATTAATTTTTATTATCATTATAAGTATGTCGTAACCTTGAGTTTTAAATAAGCGAAAATGTGATCTATCTTCTTGTTCATTGCCGCGTCAACGCACGGTTGCACACTTCGGCCATATTAGTTCAAGACCGTGGTTACAAAAGAAAAAATAAAAGTTTGGATTTGCCTCACGCTGCCTCCTTGATTAAAATATCAACATTTTCTACTATATTTTACGTAGCTTTTAGAACATTTTTATATTTACAAAGGCCCTAATTACACAGTGGCCATGTCTAAACAAAATTAAATAATATGAAAATGAAGCGTAATAAACGTAAATAGGTGAAACGTGGGAGCTAACTACACTTCTCTGGCTACCTCTTCGGAGATTACAGGCGTGACGTTACATATGAACATGGAGGCGTAACGCTTAATTAACGATTGAGAATGAATTTTTAAGGAATATTTTGTTTGTTTTCTCTCGTTGCGTGTGGTTCGATTAAACCTATTTTTATCACGTGACTCTTTCATGGGTTTTCAGTGCATGTGCGTTGTATAAACCCACAATACGATCCGAGATTTGGTAGTAACGACAGCAAATTACTATGCAGTGTGCGTCACTGCGAGTCGTAAACATGTGTTATAATAGTATAACGGTACGTAGTATAGTGTAGTAGAGGTTGGTCGTGAACATTCATGGTGCAGTTTTACACGCTGACTCACACAGTATAAGCGATAATAATTACGGAATGCTTTTAATGTTTCAGCGGCTTGAGGGTAATATGATACTTATATTAAATCAGATCTAAAATCGTGTGGACTTTTAAACAGTTGTCAGCAGTGTATGAAGATTTTATCAATATAACAAAATAGTTATAAATGAATATTTATATGTTATATATTGACTGTTTCGTTGGTGGTGTTGGTTGCAAGCGCGACTGCCGATCGAGAGGGCCTAGATTCAAGTCCCGGGTCGGGAACTATTGAATTTTTCTAATTTAGTATTCTAGTAGTGGCTTGTAGTGTGGAAATATGCCCGGTGTATAGCAATGTGCTTACTACCTATTCCATAGTGGAACTTTAATGTAACTGGTGAAACGTGGGAGTGTATCACACTCCTCTGCCTGCCTCTTCAGGCATTACATGCGTGACGTTACGTTATATGTTATATCTCTAAATTTACAAAATCACGATATGTAAATTAGTCAGCATAAGCTTGGGAGTGTACTATGTTCCTCTGCCTACCTTTTCGGAGTAAACAAGAGTGTTGTTACTTTGTTAGATTATACTCAAAATTTGTAATTATGTGCGTTATGCATATATGTATATTTTATGCTATCTATAAAAAGCGAAATAACTTCATTTTCATCTATTTAGTAAAAATTTAAACCCATGACATACATCAAAATACGATCGGTTTTTGTTCTTTTTACGAGTATTAATGTCAGAGTCCTGCATAAGCGATCTTCTCGTGACATCGTTTGAAATAGACCGTAACATAGCAAATGATGGAGCTTGTACAGATGAAATTCGCAAAGAATTTTAATTTTTTGATTTATATTTTTCAACTTACCTATAATATATTAATCGAGAGCAGTCCCGGCGGGAGAGCTGTGCTCTGCGATCCTCGACCCGCATGTCCATCGTGGAGATCGTGGGCATGACCCGTCAGGGGAGGCCTATGTCCAGCGGTGGACTGCAGTAGGATAATGATGATGATGATGATGAACTTCATATACCTAAGCTGTAGATGTTAGTTAAGAAAATTATCCCCTACAGGAATCCATTAAGGTATGGAAGCTTATATGAAATTCAAATATTTTTAAAGTTACCGATGAGTCCACCACGGCTGGGACAATGATCTACGAACAGCTTGTATATTCTAGTATAGTATAGTATATTCTAGAAACAATTCGCTCCAATAAAACTGATTTGGTCCAATGAAAATGATCGTAAATAAAATAACGAGTGAGCGTGTACTGTACACAGTCTCTTCAGTATCAAAAAAATCGGTTTAAAAAGCCCCGAGGTATCTTTTATACGGTAAAAGCGCCTTTATGTGTTGTGGGGTACGTGGACACCGCGAAATAAATTTGGAAAGTGCCCCCGGGCCGCCATTCGGTCCACGTTACTGTCGTCGCAGTCCCGTCACGTAGCCCGACCAGCGCCATCACACTCACTGCCGAATAAACGTATAATACAGACGTACTTACACATTCTGGAATATTCTACATAATTAAAAACAACGATAACACGGAGTTAGGAAACGTGAAGATTGTCATCATCATTCGCTCGTTCAAGTTCAGTGCAGGACGTAGGCCTCCCCTCCCATGAGGGGAACTTGGCCATAATTCAGGGCATGGGGGTTGGGGTTGTTGCACTGCTTAAGCTTCTGCCCACCGACAGCCAGGGGGTAGTCGTATATATGCAGGTCGGGCCATCTGCCATTTGTTTTATTATGCAAACTACGATGCTTCTGGATATTTTAGTCTTAGATCTCCGTACAATGGTTTAACACCTATTTAATATATTATTATAAATTTGATCTCTATTATTGTTTTATTTGTTTAAATTACAATTGACTACCACGTTGATCGAATGGTTGTAAATGCATCTGAATCCTGGATTCAACTCCCGCGTTTCTAATAGTGGATTTGTTACCGGTGTACGGCAGTAGACATATATGTTTTTGCTGTGCATTTTTTTACTGAAAAAGCTAAAATCCTCGTGACGAAACGTGCTAGCACACCTTAGGGTATATTGTCCAAGAGTCGCTAGAGTGGCATACTGGCAGGTAGTAAGACTACTTAACAAGTTTCGTTCTGTAAAGAAAGTCGCGTCAAACAGTGAAACGATAATATGTACGATGAGAATTGGGATAACAAAAATACTAATATTGTCGCTGCAAAAAAGGAGTTAATTACCTATAATTAAACCGTAAATGAATTATAATCCGCCCTAGGAGATGTGAAGCTGACCGAGAATCATAACCGGAAGTTGTAGTCACATCACGTAGTTTCACGAGCTGTGCCGCTGCGGCGCCGACACCCACGACTGGACGAATACAAAATACTGAATAATAAGAATTAATAGTTACTCGTTTACGTACATATAATTTTCACACAGCATCAACAAGAAAAAGCTTCTACGGCACGATTTTTGGGGGTTGTAATATAAAGAACATGTATTCTTAAGCATTAAATTAGCGTAGATAGTTAAGTCCGAAATGCAGACGTTAACGTTTACGATCGATACTATAATGAATTTGTGTATTTTTTTGTTCTTCTTCTCTTATTATTACAGTAATTGAAATTGTGGAATGTATTCTGAAATTATTCATACATATGTTTGCTGTTGATTTTAAACTAGAATGCCTCACTCTGTTGTAAATCACTGTAATCTTCTAAATTAGCAATTTAACTAAAAATTTAATTAGGTACTCATTAGTTTAGTAGGCAAGATCGTATTGTTTAAAAGTTATGCCTCATCGAGTACATCTTAGAAGAAAAAAACTATTACCTCCTCTAAATTCACAGAGACTAATATATCCGTGTTTTAGCGAGATCGCAGTTACACTTTTTGTTTATGAAATGTTAAGGAACCTAAAGTATTTAAAATGCCAATTTATAAACTAAACGAATGCATGCAATCAAACTAACATTTCAAGTATGAATGTATGAATTTAGTGGAATAACCTTCTAGATCGTTCTGGAGTTCTTTAGTGGGGGTGACAAACGTCAAGTTGACGAGAGCTTGCATGTACATACATATCGGGGTGAACGGGTGTATACTGGCCTATGAATAATACATTACCGTATTACTCACAGTCTCGGCTCAATCTCGAACAAAATATTCGACGAACAGATAACGTGTTCTTTTCAACCCGCTGTAATGGTTCATAAACAAACTGTTATTGGTATACGTATATAAAAGAAAGAGATAGCTATACACTCAACTGTTGCGCTTCGATTGTGCACTTGTTGCGATTTCCATTCTTGTTTATTTAATTCAGAGAGAATCGTCGGTATTCTGTTCTGTTCATAAATATTTTTTTTCCAATGATTATATAAATATTCAATTCGCTATTTCCTTCGCGTCGTTGTTTTTGTTATCAATAACCTTGTATTATTAATGGATCCCCAACTTTACTGAGTAGCAAATTATGTCAATTATATATTCAGTATTGATTCACCCGTCAAAGCTTTGACTTCACAGATTAGTTGGTAATGCATTTTATATGCATAAATTATCTGTTCCGGTAAGCGGACCGAGTGATGCAATTTAAATTTAGTTGCATAGTTTTATCCGAGTTATCCTTGTTATGTCAATAACATTACTTCTATATAACATACATCTATCACTGTCCCAAAGATTGATGCACATATCATTACAGTTTCCCTGATAAGCTTAAGACATATGTAATATTGTTAAATTTGTGAAACACGGCCTTAATATGTATATTGTTATATTAAAATTGTATTGCTAGTTACTAATAAATATATTTTCAATAATACATATATATAATCCTACAGTATAATCCTACAGATGAAGTTACGTAAAGAAAATTCTTAAGAAATGAATTACGATGTGTTATAACATCGAACCATTGTTGCGTATGTCATAATGAATTTTGTATAGCAATATATTTGACGCTATGCACGATTATTGATGTTATTCATAACGAAGACGTCGTCGGCGCCGTCGTAGTCAGCGTATTTTAATACAGCCCGGTCGAGATTCAATTTACATTTAGAGGTTTTACTGCTTGGGTATATGCTGCCTAACTAACATAAATAATTGTTGCTGAAAGTATAGTAATTGTAGGAGTATTTATTACGTAACATCACGCCTGTAATCCCCGAAGAGGAAGTCAGAGGTGTATAGTATACACTTCCATGTTTCACTTTAGGTC
The DNA here is from genome assembly GCA_018245615.1 of Mimoniades ocyalus. Lineage (NCBI taxonomy): Eukaryota > Metazoa > Arthropoda > Insecta > Lepidoptera > Hesperiidae > Mimoniades > Mimoniades ocyalus. Next base: position 5,527 of record DWDV01000355.1, on the reverse strand, counting down.
TCAGAATGTAATAGGTGGCGATTATATTACCTATACACCGGGCGCAAATTCAGACTCCGAGCACTTACGAAAAATTATAACAAGAAATTCTAGTGAGAAAAATTCAATAGTACCCGAGCTGGGATAAGAACCCAGGACCTCTCAATCAGCAGTTGCGCTTACGACTCCTCTAATGAGGCAGGCACATTATTATAATATTCAATTAATATACATATCTATGTACCTAATTACTTATTCAGGTATGACTGCCTCGTTGGTCGTGTTGGTTGCGAGGGCGACTGCCGATCGGGAGGTCCTGGGTTCGATTCCCGGGTCGGGCACAACAAAATTTTCTAAATTAGATTTTCTAGTTGTGACTCGGAATCTGGATATGTGCCCGGTGTATGGCAATAGGCTCACCACCAATTCCATAGTGGGACGTAAACGTAATTGATGAAACTGTAGACACACTGTTCTACATTCCTCTGCCTACCTATACGGGGATTACAGGCGCGATGTTACATTACTTATTAAGATATTTATTTATTTATTTATTTATTCTTTATTACACCATATAAATTAGGTATAAAAGGTGGACTTAATGCAATAAGCATTCTATTGCATTCATCATATTGAACACTTATCTAATTTTAAGCAGAAATTTAATTGAGTGTGGCAAATTTACATGTGCATAATAACATTTTTATCTGTTTATGGCTCATATACCCTAAATGCTAATCGTTATATACAATAATATAGTTTGCATTTTCTCTAATGAATGTACGTAAATGAATCTGATAGTCTCGCAATAAAAAGCTGAAACAACCCCCTGTTATCCGTCTATAAATCGAGTTTAACTATTACCTGTTATTTATCTCTAAGCTATTATCTAGTAACAGCTATTACACAGTATAGTAAGATCTGTAAAACTCGTTATTCAAGAACATTTCATGTTACGAGACGGCAGCTTGTCAAATGTATCAAAAAACATTTGTGAGTCGTTTCACGCTCCAGTCGCAACGCATGCATGCATGCGTGACACCAATGTGCAACAACACGCCAGTCAAGTATCGATCGATGCAGTTTTATTCACCAAAAAAAACTAGGTTTGATTAACAGCAATGCTTATTTATTCAACGTGTTCGGCTCTTATGTACTTTTCACTATTCATGATTTGTTCGTAACGAAATTTTTAGGAGGATGTAAATTAAAAAAAAAACGAAGACCTATAATTGATAACTATTGTGTTGTATTGAAAACGATTGTAATTATATGGATGAACATTTAAAGATGGAGTGGTATAGGAGATACGTAACATCACGCCGTTAATCCCCGAAGAAGTAGGCAGAGGAATGTAGAACACTCCCACGTTTCACCAGTTACGTTTACGTCAGGTGGTGAGCCTATTGGTATACATCGGCACATTTCCAGACTCCGAGCCTCTACTAGAAAATCTAAATTAGAAAAATTTATTAGCGCCCGACTCGGTAATTGAACCTAGGACCCCCAGATCCTTCGTAGCAGGCGTGATTTACGTTTTTTATTTAAAAAACACTTCGTAAAAATACAGAAGAATAATTTCGAAAACAAACAAAAAAAATATGATTCACTGACCTACTACGTCGAAGATGTTTCACATGACGGTACGTTTTTAATTTGCATCTGATAAGTACTTAAAGCTCCTAAAGCGAAAGAGATTTATGATGGACGTGTGTATGAGAACACGTTGTTAACGAGAGCTTTGACGGGACAATGCGAATTTGAATTCGGGTCACGCGTCCGTGGAATATATGCAATATTGAACCGTGTCACAGGCTTATATCGTGATGAATGTGTAGAATAAGAATGCATCGAAATCATACAAAACTAAGCATACATACATACATATGTTTCCGAAGTGCAGCACAATCCGATAATTGGACGACTCGTTCATTAGAAGAATCCGTTAACGAGTCGCAAGGAAATTGTCCTAAGTTAATTGCAAATAGTCACCTTATAATTTTGTTATAGTAAATGATTAGTAAGTGTACACAGAGAACAAAGGAAATGGATTTCGAAGACAAAACTTCTAATAGTATTGCGTTATGCAGTTTTCTATAAATTTATATATGTAATATTGGTTTAAGAGCCAGTGAACGGCTACCTATGTGTATTTGACCAGATCTGGGTTTTTGTACATTGAGGCGCATATAACTACCGTACATGAGGTGGGGACTCACTAAGCCCAAAGTGGTGGACGCGGCGGGTGCTCTGACAAGATAGATATCGATTTTTGGCTAATTTTATAATTATATTGCTTCAACTCTGCCTTATCGTTTTCGCGTCAGATCCGTTGAACTGTTTTCATTGAACTTTGACGTATAGCATGGATTTATAGAGCTTAAACACTGGAAATAGACGTCCCCACAGTATTATTATTTTAATTCAACCTCGTACTAGAGTGAAAAGTGAAATAATAGATTTTGTTGACCTCTTTGCAAAAAGTTCAACAGAACTTATCACTATTTGTGTTCTTATTTCTTTAAAAAAAGCTTAACATTACGCTTGTAATCTTCGAAGCGGTATGCAGAGGAGTATAGTATACTGCCACGTTTCACCGGTTAAACATTAATACTCATATTTCTAGCTACATATATTCGAGAATAGACATCATATAGAATATAGGCATAAGTTTATTGTGATGTTATGTTTAATGTTGTTAAATAAATAGACTGCCCTAGGTTGCTAACAAAATTAACGGCGATTACTATTAATGGCGAACAGGGTATCGACTGCGATCACAACTCAACAATAGTTCTAGTGAATGCGGATGAAATCCGCAGAGGACAGAGTTGTACGGCACACCTTAGAATAATCATATCGTATGTCTCAGTCCGACACTGGAACAACCGCGACTTATATGATAATGACACGAAGTAAAGTTTGGACACAGACATGAATTGAAAAGGAGGTTTTAATGAAAATCATAAAATGATTTACTACTGGTATCGATTAGAATGATTGCTGACGCCGGGAACTGCTATTAAAGGTCATAACTCACATATATTGATCGATAACTCGCTAACTGTACATTATAATGATGGGAATATACTACCAGACATATAAAACATAGACATTCAATGAACTATCACGATCGTGTTCAAAATAAACGGATTTGGTGATTCATAGTTAGTCCGGGAAATCTCATAGAACTTCCTTGAACAGTCATAATGCAAACGTCCAGTAGGTACGAGTGGATACTTCTACTTCATGGACTTTAACTGTCAAATCAGACTTGTGTATTTTTAGATCGTAATTGGATACCTAATATGATGAATCAAAAAAAAGACACACATATACATCATCATCATCATTTTCTGTAAAACGACATACAAGAATCGATATTTCCAGAAAAAACAAAGTATAAATTAGCTTGAACATGTCCATTTCAATTGTTACAAAATGGTCATTTTCTGAAAACAACCCAGGATAATAATTTTTATTTATACGGACGTTTGTGGCTAAATGTAAAATTGTGTTTATACAACAGTAAATTTTATTACCTTTTAAGTTTAGGTCTATTTTTGTTTATTTTACTATGTACGTTTCTTCCATCTGCGCGTGTCAAACCGATGCAGAAACGATAGATAGTTGAGCATTTACAAACGCTAATCAAACCATCTACACGGGATAGCTCGCAGGCCCACAGGCGACGCTCGGTATCCCTGATGCCTGTAATATAGCGCCACATGATGACTGATGATGGACGAATCTATCAAACTGCCCAGCGCCCTCCAGCTACAGCTGCTGGTACTAAATTGTCGATGCCTCAGTAGTAACCGGTGCACAGACTATGTCATTTGCATTAGCTTTCATCGCTCAGAAAAGCGGCAATTTAATATGGCATTTGGTATTTAATGTATTTTGCACTGTTTACTTTGTATCTATGGAGGAGAGATTTACGTATTGCAATATTGAAGTCAAGTGTTAAGCCGAATATAAACAGAACGCACACTGCGTTCCGTTTAACACTGTTTACACATAAAAACATTGAAAAATCGTCTGTATTTAGGTATTTACATAGAAAATTTTAATTGTAAAATGTAAACTAGATCAATTTACTTTGCTACGTACAACGTATTAAGTCTAATCTGGTTTAAGACTTGTTATAATTGTTTTACTTCGATTCAGCAAGAATAAAATATTTTATTCCAAGGCAATCTCCTGATGAGCTTGCTGTCTCACACCTACGACACCTCGATCATTTCTGAATCCTTTAATTCCAGTTGTTTCCCATAATTTTATTGCAATTATTATCCTACTTGGTATCAATTTCTAATCTCTACGTACTTATTACTGCGATACTTGTAAACGTATTAGGAGTTGCATAAGCAAAATTACATCCGCAGACGAGACCGCGTTCGAAAAGCTAGCCAAGAATAAAAACCAAATAACAATAATTATATCGACACATAATAACAGTATCGTAAGTTTGAGAACCGCTGAACACCTGAACGAACAAGCTGAGGTATAATTTCGTCACAATTAATTAAATTATTTTTACAAAGCACCAGCGGCGCAGTCGGTTTAATGGGTTTAAACTCACTCGCGCGTTCAATAAATGAACGTAATTATGTGTTAAAATGTTATAATAAGCGAAATGTTATAATTGCGAAAACAGAACGATAAGACGTTGCACAATACAGTCGATTAATACTTAACAGTTTGCGATATCACATAAAAATTACGAGAGGCTACCTATTTTATTCAACAAATCATGTTATACGAGTATTACATTAATTTCTTACAATTACTTACATTAAAAGAATAATGAAAAATATTAAAAGAAGCTCTTAGAAAATTAACAAAATACGAAAGCATCAACAGGTAATACTAATCTTATCAAGTTCTTGAGGTACATATATATTGATACCACGGGTCTTCACGTCGAAAGACTACGACCAAGCAATACTGGTAGTACCTAATATCGAAGCAATGTATTCTTGTCTCACTCTATCTCTACCGGATGCAGTAAAAATAAACGGATCACGTGTAAAGGCGCCATTTGTTTGTCCACTACCAGACTTTAGATACCTATATACGTATCACATACATATATGTTACGTACAGTTTTTATTGACAAAATAGTTTTTATAGACATTTTGATCGAAGAGTATTTTTATTAGAACCGGAGTACTGTCGTGTATATACTACACTGAGCGTAAACTTTTCGTACATTAACAAACGTCTTTGAAACTGTACCTACACTGAGCATGTGAAGCGTGCCTTAATAAGTGTAACCACAAGTAAGTAGCAATCGTTTCCAATTTCAAAACGTGGGCACAGCGTGTCCATGTGAACATGTAGGCACTGACGCAACGCAGTGTAATAACGGGCACCGGATAAGGCAAATATCGATTTATAAAGTCCCTTGCGACACATGAGCAAGAGATCCGATCAATCTCATTCGAGTCACGATCTCACTTTATCTTCCTATAAAAGCTAATACGCTCTTATATTGACTTAAATGACGTTACTCGTGTTGCCGTTGGGAGACGGGTGGTTGTAT
>DWDV01000354.1:0-17635 GCA_018245615.1 Mimoniades ocyalus | reverse complement strand
CCCGGGAATCGAACCCAGGACCTCCCGTTCGGCAGTCGCACTTGCAACCAACACGACCAACGAGGCAGTCAGTTTAAAATATACAGTTTTCTTAAAAACTTCTATGAATACTAAAATTATATTGAAATATAATGCGCCATATTAGCCACGGCAGTTTGAGCAGAAAACAAAATTGGGGCGATTTTACTCGCTTTTATCAATTTATAATTGATGATAATACATAGACATAATACATAGCGATAAGTTATGTCATCTTAATTTATTGACATGCTATCAAGAATTTTAATGACCTATCTTAACCGTGAGAAACTGGCTGATGGGAGAATGAAATGTTCGGCGCGAATATACTCGTATATAAAGCGAATTATGACAATTATAAACGTAGAAGAAGCGCGTCAACGTGCCTTCCGTCGTCTCTGCATTCCCTAAAAGGGGACTGGCGTGATAATAAAATAATAATAATTTGCCAAGTACTGTTATACAACAGCTCTTCGGAACTCACAAGAATAAATTTAGAGTTAACAAAAAGAATAGATAACAGCCTCTACGCAATTAGCGGATACTTTGTTGAGTGAGACACTTAACAATGTTGAAGATATGAAAAGGAAAACCCATTTCAGCGGTAATCGTGACTGAGATGTTTACAGGCTTTGTGTAATTCATGAAACTAGTCCGTGTTCGATGTGTCTGTATTATAATGCCGAGTGAATCAACACAAGGTCTCGCAATGTCTACACTCTGAATGTGTTTGCATAATTTGTATGTAAATATTAAGCACTCGAAGTGTATGACTCAAAATTTTTAAACGTGTATTCGGATTATTACATAGGCGGATGAAATTCCTTATTACCGTTTAGGTGATATAATTTTGAAACAAATACCAGTGACATTTATAAATACATTATATTAGTTACATGGAACATGCGTATTTCTACTTAGTTAAGTTAGCATAACTAACAATAAGTACAAATACAAAAAGACATGTAACTCACACACCTCAGCCGCATCGCTGTACAGCGATCCTTAATACGTAGACGTTACACCGGGAAACTATTCGGATCAATATTACTCAACAGCAACGTTAAAGATTAATGACACTCACTCAAGTTTCGCACGAATATAATCATTCCGTACTGGAACAGCGCGGTGGAGTGTGGTTTCCATGTGCTATGCGTCGCGTGATATGCCTATTATTATTATAATATCACGGTACATATCTGAAGTGGTAAGCAAAGAGCACAGACCAACATCTCAAACCTTATAGACCTAACCTATTTCTGCATTAATCATACTCTTCATACACGCACAGAAAGAATTTATTTGTCTATTAAGTAGTTCACATGTTGAAAGTGTAATCTACAATAAGTTTATGATGAAATATAGTATACTTATTTTTAATGTAAATTTTACCTTTAACACATACCTACTGTTTGTGAACATAAAGCAAATTTATTTCTCGTATTTAAAACTTTCCACATTTGAATTTGTTGATATAAAATGGAAATGTTTTAACTACTATTTCATTATAGTTCAGTGAACATTATGTTTAATGTATTATACGTTTATTTAAACAATGTCATGCTACATAGTGTGCGAAGTGCCTACATTTTTTATTGTCTGTCGCGTGGCGTGTGTAGTCGGCCATGTTTTTACTATTCCTTTTATACTTGCGTCACAGCTCTAATGAATGAGTTCCCGGTTGTAATGTTGTGGAGTTATATCAGAGTGAACTACGAGTACGTTGGAGTCCACACACTGCCCATTAGGGAGTCATAGACAATAAAACTTTTTTTATTCTTTGTCATTTCCCATACAATCTTTCGATAAATTCGGCTGAAAATGTTGAAATTTTTTTGTATTACCTGGTTTTTTATATTTATTGATTATCACGTGTCAATATATATACTTACACTTATACTGTTTTCTAAAAGTGAACTATTTTGAATTATTAATAAATGGTAGACGAATTATTATATTTCAAAACAATAAAAATTGTTTTACGCTTTGTAAAAATTATCTCTGTAATCTTATTTTCCTTACCATACTCATAAATAAATAACCTTCATAATATAATATACGAAAGTGATATTTGAGATTAAAATGTAATGTGTTTAATAAAAGCGTTCAAGATTTAACCTCAATCCGCATAGCTTACTTAATTATCTACACAGCCCGACAAATAAAAGGAAATATGCTACAAAATATGGATAAAAATTTGTATACGAAAAGCGAAAGTTCAATTAGTGTAATTAAGCAAATTAATTCAGTCTATTCAACACCGAAAACACTTGGTACTTATTATAATCATTATAATAAGTACCAAGTGTTTACCACGCGGAGGTTGCGGAGTAAAAGATATTAGCTTCGTTTTGGAGTAATGTTCGGAAGTGCGGCGAGTAGCCGGAGGCGGGACTGAGAGAAACGCGTCCCAGCTGAAAAAACACAGGTTCAAGTTTCAAACACGTATTGGTAGCGCGCCAGGAAATAGCCGCATCCGTTGCTCTACGGACATTTAAAAATATTTATTTATATCTCAATATTACTAATATTTCAAAGCCTTAATGAGTTTTACTAACTTGGAATTCGCATTTGTTGCACGAAGTCTTAAATTGTGCCCGCTGTATCGCGATAGCCTTAGCTCCTATTCCATGATAGGTCGTATAACATAAGTGGTGAAACTTGGATATGTTCTCCACTCGTCTGCATGTCACTTAGTGGAAATACAACCGTCATGTTGTGATAAATATTTATTTTGTATTATGCAATGTTTTCGTTCTGTCCAAACAGTTAATTTATCTCGTCAGTACCAGATAACGCGTTTATCAATACAACATTTCAGATAATCTCGAGTACGTTACATGTAGCTACTCGTAATTCAATCAACAATCAATTATTATTACTATATCTTCACGCCAAGTCCCTTACGGGGTAGTCAGGTAGCACAGTTGGCAAATATCTCTACCCTTACAGACCTGCCGACTGAACGAGAAGTTACTTGGTTATTTGCCTCCTATATTTTCTTTATGATTATATTTATTTTTTTCATCATTTTCATCCAGATATTTTCATCGATGTATTTTCATCGAGAGGCAGGCAGGCATCGAGTGTCAAATATGTTTATCCTTAGGAGCCTGACGTAAGTCTTACACATCAATCACTCTATGAGCAATTAATATGTGTTTGATAGACGTGTAATTAAATACTGAACGCAGTGGTATACCACTTGATACCATTGACCTAATGGAGATCAAGCGGGACGGGCCGGAAGTTGTTTGTTACGTTTGATAAATTGATAAATGGTCTCGCTCCCGGTGTAATCGGCTTAATATAACTACAATTAGATCTATAAATTTATTCCCCAAGGTTTCCAGATACGTATTTATATACATATTTAGGATGTCGTCTATTTTATTTCGTCGTATATTGCTGTATATATTGTAGAATACGGCTTTAATTTAAGACACGTATAGTTATACACATTCACACATACCTACTATATATAACACAGCAAACACACCTATCATTTATAAACATACAATATAAGCAACGGAAATTGAAAGTTACATAGCCATATTACCGATGACCCGCACCGGACATGACTGAAAATATTTTACTCGTCCTGTGAGCAGCCTCATCTGTTGGCCGACGTAATGTCTAGCTCCCGACTCTGAACGTTAACGCTGACGGGGTGTTCTGATGACGTCGTTTATCGTTACGTCACCCAACGTTTGACTGTAATCGACATACTCTACCCACAGCAATCAAAACGGCTGATTTATACATTGTGAACAGGAATAAAGGGACGTGGCTTGAGTGTTTTCGAATATTGTTGTAATAAACTACATACTTTTACAATATTATATCAGGACAAGTCTCTTACAGGATGGGTGGTGACCATCTAGTGCGAAATATATCTATCTATCTTCACAGATCAGAGGTGCTTATTCTAAATTCATCACTCTCTTACATACATGTCGGTTTCGGTCAGTTCTGACTTCTCCATCAGCCAGTATCTGACCTGTTTAGTAAAAACAAGTCTTGATTTCACTCAAAACTAGCATCTACCCACATTAAATTATATATTTCAAAATGTATAAAATAGTCCAAGTATTTAATGAAAATACTTTTTCAATTTAAGTATTTTAATAATGTCGCTGCTAAAATTTTCAATACGGATATCAATCAACTGGGACATCGTTTTCACGTAGGCTTGAACATATTAAAACCTTCATTACATTACGAATACTCGAAAGTAAACGTGAACGAATATATAAACCTCGATAAAATACCGGGATGAAAGATTGGGTGGGAGTACTCGGGTGTGATTCTTGCAATTTTGCCAACATCTGCTGTTCAGACGTAGCCAGTTCTAGTTACTGAGAAGTAGTTCATAACGAAGCACAGTTCGCCGGATAAATTTGTTTAGCTGCAAACATCTCTAGAAGCATTTGTTCCGATTATACTCGCAATGTTTACTAATACATTGCAACGATAACAATGTTAGCAACGTTTTGTTAACAGATTGCAACGATAACAATATTAAAAAAAATTTTGAACAGATTACACTGATAACCATGTTAACAGATTACAACGATCACATAGAATGGTTATTATATCTTAACATAAGATAAAAGGATGATTATGGACCCTTCTCAGCTCGAAAGGAGACCCGTGCCCCACAATGGAAGGATGAAAGGGTCGGTGAAGACTATATAACGATATATTTGCTAGAGCTGAGTACTAAATATGAGTATTGTAATAAACCCTTACAATTATAGCAAGGGATCGTATTCTCGCCGCAAATAACAATCCCCTCAAAAATTGCTTCAGCAATTTCTTAGGTAACAGCCTAATATAAATCTTGACACGATACTTATAACACGCATGTTACACGATATCGGTTATGGTTTTGTTACAAGATAAATGTATTAGGATAATACGTATAATAAATTAAACGAAATATTGTCTTTTATATTTTTGGGAGAACTCGATGTATGAAGAGAGTGATGAATGTAGAAGAAGTACGTCTGATCGAACGTTATTATAGGTGTAAGGTGATCTGGCGCTCGATGCTTTATATCAACCCTATATAGACCTTTTTGTATCTCAGGAGAAATCTTCAAAAGGTACCCGACATTCTGGGAGAGGTACCGGGTTATGTGGGATTTTAACCTCATTAAAACCCTCTAAGTGGCCTTTTTCTGCGCTGATAGGAAGACTCCAGGATCTCTGACGGAGCGCACCGGTGCATACGGTGCCTACCGGTTCTTACGACGAGATGTGCCACACATATCGTTGTCCCGAGGATCGCTCGATGAACCCTATAAGAGACCTGGCGTCATAATACAATAAAATTGGTTGTAAGAAATACCGTTCATTTAAAATCTTTGTTGGCATTCAGAATTACGCGTCATTTGGCCTTAATTCTGCACCAAAATCTACGGTTCATTAAAATCTACGGTTTCAATTTTGCGCAACTAACTATAAAAGTAACTAATCATAAGTTTTCAGCCATCTCTTTGTCCATCCTAATGGCAATATTGGCACAAAAGGGTAATGTTTTAATGGAAAGGTAGAGCCATTCATCGAGTGCCCTAAACAATGGCTCTGTTTTAACACAATACTTCTAAACATTCTGAGGAATTGAATAAATTTTCGTTTTATTATGCGCGGTAATAAAATGGATCAATCCTTTTAATCATGGCTTTGCATGCATTCGTTTTGCTCGTGAAAAATCACATGATGTAGACGAACCACGCAAGTTTATATAGATAGAGATATTTGACACTCAGTGCTCTCTGCCTACGCCCTAAGGGGCCCGGCGTGAAGATATAATTATGATAAAAGATAACATAACATTGCGTCTACATTTACCCGAAGGGGTAAGCAGAAGAGTATCGTACTGAAATAAAGAATCACGTTATTTTTGATATGATTTGATGAGCATGATGCAAAGATATAAACATGCATGAGCATGTTTATATCTTTGCCTCCCATTCCTTGGGGATCGAATCTTTGACACATATGAACGTCTAATCTTTCAAATCACGTGGATCTTTTGTATTATCTATCTTTGACTGGATTATCTATCTTGGACTTTGAAGTTAAAGAAAAACATTATGACTAAACTTCAGATATTTTAATACACTGTTACACATGTGAAGTCTGCCAACCCGAACTCGTCCAGCACGGGGCGCTTAACGCATGCGATCTTGTGAGCTGGCCCATTTCCAACTTGAGAGCCTCAAATGGATTTGAGGATGGTTTTGATGATGATTTTATGGTTACAACGTCATAAACTTCAATTTTTAGAGATATTTGGTACTCGGTGATCTCTGCCTACCCCTTAAGTTCCATGGCGCAATGGTATATTAATATTGAATTAGTATTCCCATTTCAAATCCAACTAATTTCCTCACTACCGCGTAATTTTAATGTGAAGCGACGGTGTACATTATGTTATATAATGTATAATCGACATTTACGATGTGACCGATTTAATCGATTATAAATATATTAGCCGTTCAACCCAGGGTAATGGACATAAATTTAGGACACTTCAAGCGCTCGAGCGCTGCAGTTAAGACAAGGTGGCTGAACGTCGTATTGAACTTTCACACAGTATCAAATTTTTGCGAAAAAATGTACAAATTCAGCTTAAAATCTTCAGAACCTTCAACGAGTCGTCCTTCGTTTAAATGTTTTCAATAAAATCTAAAGACTCGTGTCGTACACCTGTGGAATTTTTGTAAGAATTATTCCGTCTTCCACGGTCTCCTAAGATCCTAAATGTTTTTACCTGCTTAAAAAATGTTGTGAAGCCATTTAATCATTTGAAGGCTAAAACTAGTTACTAAATTATTCAAAATAAAAGTTTACCGTCCAGATTAATGTATACATATTTTTTTTATGTGTAATGTAACGTAACATCACGCCTGTAATCCTCTAAGAGGTAGGCTGAAGAATGTAACATATTCCCACGTTTCACTAATTACGTATGTGTATATTTATAATATAAATATTATACATATTTATATTTGTGTATATTTATATGTACCTGTGTATATTTATATGTTCGTGTAGACATCATCATAATCCCATCGTAGTCAACATACTTCTAAAGCAATCGACTAATAAAACAGAATAACGAACGCAACATAAACTACACCGCTCTTGTATTTTAATTAAATACAATTAGTTAGTGCGATTATTATTATTACTTAAGTCATAACTGTCATGAAATATACTCACATGATGATCCACTTATACCAATAATCATATTCACATGTCGCAGTACTAAGTATATGTGAAGTTGTCTTGATAATAATAATGGCGTATTTGAAAATTATAAAAATAAATGTTAACTATAATATGACAATGTAGACTACAACAACCACCGAATCGAATGAAGCTGTAAATAGTACGAGTATAAAGCTAACGTCTCTTCTTGAGTGTCATTTTTTGCGGGTAACGGAAAACGTGGTCTTGAGTAGACGCCAGCACTATCGCTTACTTGACAACTACGAGTACAGGGAAGCTTCTTCGTCTGTAACTGAGCGTTAAGGTCATACATTTTTTTAAATATTCTTTATACTTTTAAAACAGATGCTACCTGAAAACACCCAAAATAGTTCGAGACGCCTTTCGTAAAAATAATAATTACATACTTTGATTTCTAAATTATGTAACTATGTAAGTGCTTTATTTATAGAGAAATTTTATAACGTTTTATATTACAGCCAAACCGCCGGTGCAATTAAATAATTTGTCAAATGATATCACATCACGAAAAGGTTAAGAACCACTGCTTTAAAGCTAATTATTGCATTGCATGCTTGTATTGAAATCATCTCTTTGAAAGTTTCTTAACAAATGTTCACATTTTCCCGCCTGACACTCGTCACTCATACGTTCGAACGAAGCTTGGCTATTGCCCCCACTCGACTGCTGGTGATTAGTCAGTTCGTTATTCTGCTAACCTCAGCTGAACTTTGCCCTTTTAATTTAAACCTCAATATAAAAATGTATGTTCCACTATGGAAATTATAAAATTTCTTATTTTATTTTTGGTTCCTTTGCGTGTTTGGTAAATCATATCAGATTAATTGACGTATTGAGAGGCCGTTGAAATACGTTGGATGAAAACAAGCAGCATATGCGTTACTCGTAATCTCAGAACGACTGCTGTTGTTATTATAACTTTGCAGTTTGTAAAAGTTGTTTTAATACCCTGCGGAAAATAGGCCTTCCGCAATGAGCGGCATGTCCTCGTCCTTGGCTTATAGTATTATTTATTCTTACCCAATTAGCAATCATTCCGCAACTTTTATGTTAAAAAGCAATTTCATTATGATAACACATTATATCGTGTGTTAAAAATACAATTATTTTCTGTGACATGAATATAACACAACGAGAAAAAATAGGTACAATGTAACACGACGAGAAAAAATATGTACATAATTTTCGCCTGGTCGTTATCCGAAAATTAGTTATTATTGGGAATATACATAAGTACCAGTTTGTCTTGAAGGTCCGTCGGTAATGGTCGTCGCGCGCGTTTTAACGTCGGTTCATGGCTGTGATATTTCCGAAAATTACAAGGGAACATGTTCTTTATTGCTTTGTTGTTGTGATGTAGTCAAACTTCCATCATAACGTTTAGAATAAATCGTACTTAACACGCTATGCTTCGCCTTGAAACTTGATTTAACCCACGGCCATCAATATTCCTTATCATGCTTCACTTGCTGTCTTTTTTAAGGTTTTTCACGTAATGATATCACAAATGTAAAAAGTTTTTGCTGAGATGATCATTTGATAGCATTTTGTAATTAAAATTTGCTTTATTGTTGTGGATAGTGTTGAATAAAACCAATTTAAATCAATTATTTATTTGCTAATTGAATATGTTATAAAACGTAATAATAGTAAAAAAATATGTTGCAATTCTGCGATATTCATCAAAACTGACTAGTTCTCACATAATCTTAGACAGTTTCACTATACAAATTTTATCAGACTACTTAATAAGTTTTATTACGAGTAAGTTGTATGTAGTATCAACAATAAAGTCTGAGTAAACAAATCGGTCTCACGCGTATCTCGGTTCAAAAAATGCTGTACATCTGTATTTAAAACCTTAGACATAGATTTTCTTGTAAAATATGTTGCCAGTCTTAACTAGATGGCAGGACCGTCACCTTCCACGTGGCGTTGCCAATTTTAGTTAACGTTTGTTTGAACATCCACTGCGGTAACACAACCGTTATTTTGTAGTTGCCAAGTCGCAATGATTCTATTGTTGTAGGTAGACAGGAAACATTCATACTCAGTAAATGTGAATAGCGTTTATGAATTGTCACGAGCTAAACTATTGTCCTAATATGACGTTATAGGGTAATGAATTTTGAATTTAGAAGAACTGTTGGCCATTTTACTACAATAACATAATACAAGAGAAATATAGTTTCACTAGCGCACGAAAAGCTTGCAAATTGAAAGCAAAGCTGAAACTGTCAAAAAACTAAATTGGCTCTCATTATTCAATGTGCCGTGGCCAGAGCGAGGAGGTATCGACAGTCGCTGAATTGAATTTTGAAAACGAATTATTCACTGCTAGTATGTACAATATTACAATATTTTATATACACCGAAAGGCCTACAAGGGCCTGTGTAATGAAGAATTGCAAGGTTATAGAGAAACCGAGTTATTTCAACGCTAGATTTTTAACAACCTACCGAGTTTTTTTTTTTATAGAAATTGTAGCACGTACCTAACATCTCGCCTCTGAACCTCGAACCAGTATGCAGAGGAATGTAATGCACTCCCATGTTTCACCAGTTACGTTTCCCTCCCACTGTGCAATAGGGGTGATTCTATTGCGTACAAATTGTACTAAGGTAGCAATAGTTCTATGAATAGTTAACAGTGAGGCTGGAAATTTATTTAAAATTCCAACATTATTATATTTACGGCATAGCTTTATAATATACAAACATTGTGTTCTAAACGACCTTTATCGAACGACGCGATATCCGCCCTTCACTGACCCGATATTTCGGAAGTCGATATTAACAGACCAATCATGCGCTGATGGATTGTGATAGCACAAACAATATAACCACAAATCATGAATACTGACTCAATTTGCTATGAAACATAAAATGTTTTACAACAATGCGTTACTGAGTTACGTGGAGGTAAAAAATGTCTAAAGCCAACGTGCGTCATGATGTTTGAAACTTGGTGCTCTCTGCCTACGCTTTGAGGAATCGACCGTGACGATATAATAACAATATATTATAGACCTGTGTAATACCAATATTCTTGATTAGGGCTTTGTTAATGGTAATTAAAACACAACAGTGTTAATAACAGTGTCTTGGTTTATTTGTAAGTAATATGACCTGTTAGAACAACTAGAGAGATCATATTTATTTCCACGAATTGGCATTATTATAGATTATAATTGTTTAAATTGTATTTGATTAAATTAATGTAACCAGTTATTTTATGAATACCATAATTTTGCGCGTATCTGCCCTCTTATTAGTAGACAATATCAATTAATGATTTTTATTATTTTCCGTTCATAACGAAGTTCGTCAGTCGTAAAAATAACTCCGCTACTCGTAACCGACCACGTCATACTAATTTCATATTCTATTAGTTGTTGTGTATAATATACCTAAATACATAATTTTCATTTGTTAACATAAAATTTTGTCTTAACGCCATCTTCCTTAAGGGGTATGTTAGATGGCACCTGAGCGCCAAATCTCTGTACTCTAACAGATCTTTGGCACTACAGATTTGACAGGCTTCTTCGATATTCATACTACATACACACACTGGTTTCGCAGACTTGAAAAATACGCCTCTGTAGGTATAAAAATCACCCCGTAAATTTAAGTAAGCAGTTCGCGAGACCACAGCGGTACAGTTACAAGCGAGATCGATATGTTTATGGAGCCTTGGTGTAGAGATAGGCATCAGTAGAGACGGAAACCGCTGCCTTCGCGTGCTGCATCGCTTTGCATCGAGCCCCGTATACTCCGCTTTAAGGCCTTTAGCCACCAAAGGTCAGTCCAAGATTATAAATTGTGCTCCATTTACCTTACTCTACATTCGTATTTCGTGTACAGAGCTAAAATATTGTTATTTTCATTACTACACTCTACAATACTCTGTATTTCTATTTCGTGCACAAATTTAGATAGTTTTTTATTATTACGAATATATTTACTAGACTATTTATATTGTCATGCTCAGTCTTTTATGGGGTAGACAGATAGGTTACTTTATTTACATAATTATTTAGAGAAATCATTCAAAAGTGTGCACCAATTTTTGCAGATGCTATACATATAGAATAATCCATGGAATATTTCAGCTTTATCAAACCATAAAATTATCGTCACGAAATAACCATAAAGGTAACCATAAACCATTACGTGATGGTTAGTTTCTATCTCTATCCCTCGCAGTTGTTGTCCTTGTCACTCGTCAGGCGGTGCCTCCAAACCTTCCATTATTATGGCCGTGCTGTTTCATCCTATTTAAATAAACCACTAAGCATTTTTTTCAGACGGCTCGAAGATTACTTCTTTGGTACGCCTTCACTGGGCTTAAATGATGACTCTTCAGAACGTTGCCTTCATTAACCTTGTAAAATCAGAACATCGTTACAATTTTATCTTGACTTATATGAAACGGTATGGTGTTGGCTAGTTAAATGGGCCACTGGTCTTTTTAATTAATTTCTTAGTTTAATTAATTTCTTACATGTGACTTTTGGTTAATAATGGTACTAGCCCAGATTTATGACGGCTTTGAATCGATTTATGTAGTGACATTTTCAATACTTTATTCTATAATATGATGTTTTACATGTTTTCTTATGTTCTTTAGCATTTAATGGAACTATGATTTTTTGTCCAATATTTATGATTGTTGATCATCATTGCACAAAGTACAAAATAATAAATGGAAATCCATTTATTGTGCCTTCATAACAACAGTTACAAGTCAAAAATGTCGATACTTAATTGTTGATTTCGTGTAAATTGCTGGGCCCTGTGGTGTAAATATGGAATAAACTATAAAAATCCCACACAATTAAGTATTTTCTTTGTGTAGTTTCAATCACAGGATCATCTTAAGAACCACGTTGGTTATTGTACTGTTTTACAAAAAACGAAGTGATTCCTGTAAAATGTATATTTGTATAAATAAGAAAAAAAAATCGATAACCTGAGAAATTTCCTTCCATTAGCTCTTTAAACCCTTAAAGAAATACTAAAACAATATATACATACATTAATTATGCACTTAAATTGTTCCTCGCAATACGTTTAACTTCCAAAATTACAGCGGAATATCAAAAAATATTTTCAAAAATGCACGTTCCGATTTTCACTTACATCCGCTGAAGCGGATGGGTATCAGCTAGTATAATATGAAATGCAATTTTTCATGCAATAGCGACCGAGTGACGTCAAATAAAGTATGTCTACGTACTACGTTTGGGTCCATCTACAGACTACAGACGTTACCCGTCGTATGTGACCGGTATCTACTCTCTTATCATATCTATTCACATACGTTTATTGTTTCATATACTAATGTTTTTTTTTATCAAATTTTATCTCAATTGGAGGTCTATATGTTTTTGATAGTTATCAAATATCTTTCAGTTGTTATGACGTTGATAAGTAATCTTATTTCAGCCATTAAGATCTAAACACTCAAGATTATGAAATTGACTGTTTATAGGTGGAAACTGCTGGATTATCTTTATAAAAACCGAAATAAATACTAGAACTACAAAATTATTTAGTTAACGTCGATGATTTTATTAGTTGTTAAGTTAAAAGAGTACGTTTCGTTTTGTATGTCTTATAATAAAATATTGGAACGACTTTTTAGTTTTTACATTATTACGCAACGTTTTTCACGAGCTACCGAGAAAAATAAGTGCTAAAAAATGTTTATCCTTCTAGACCTACTCTTTCTACAACTTACTCTTTCAACGGTCATCACTATCTTTATACATACGCCACTTTCGAATAAAAATAATAATAACATTAGAACTACTTACAACAATTATGTTCGTTGAAGTATCACTTCGGTAATTTAAAAAATTTAATGAATTATAAACATTTCTACCTTATATACAGATTTATAAGCGTACTGTCAAAGCATCTCAAGTTTATGTTTCAATTATCTAAGCGAATATTTATGTTATGTAGTTGGGATAACAGCCCATTAGCCTTTCATATCAGTACATAATCAGGAAGGGTTACTACCCTTCGTTATATAGGTAATTATATTAATTAATAAAGCATTATCATATGGCCCTGAATAATATCAAACGCTGATCAAAAGTTTCAATAATCACCTGTGATATACTCGGCAGATTGTTATGTAATCCCATAAATGTATATTTACATCATTCAGTTAACAGTGGTATGTAGTTGGACATAGTAAATGTAATAAAGCTTTTCCAATGTAACAATATTTAAATTAGTCGTTAAAGACCAAATTTATTATTCATAAATGTCGTAAACGTAAATGAAAACGTCTAATCAGAAAAGTATAATTACTTTCAGTGCTACTTATTTAAATGATTAAATTAAACATCAGATTCAGGGTGTTTGAGGATCATATTTGTTACGTTACAATAAAATTCACGACTTAGACCGCTACACGTATTATGGCTTTGTTATTGCAGAGCGTAGAATACAACTTCCAACTGAAGTTCCATAATCTATAATACTTTTCCAGAACTCTTATTGATGTTTCGTTGTTAAGTCGCGCTTGTCCCAAGTAGCAGATCATGACCTTAACCTTTCTCTTTTGGAGCGAAGACTCGTGTGTAATAGTGTAGTTATAAACGCGTTGATGGTGATGCTGATGATGATGATGAACGACTGCATTTGTTTATCTATAATTGACCAAGATTTCTACTGATCTACTTCCTTCCTCGGATTGACGAGTATAGTCCGCGCCCTTTCTCTTACAGCTTTAACGTCGTTTGTCATCTTTTAAACTTTCAATCGCGTTTTCAATTTCTATCTCGGTACACCGACTAGATATATCTTGTTATCACTAGGAAACAATATTTCATATTATATAAACAAGCTTATGTACTTATGTACGTATGTTCCTATCAAGATTGATACAAGTTATGAATAATTTCACGCGACTTACAGATTGTAATATAGTACAATTACTATGAGTATGAAATATTTCAATAGAATTTTTTTACGACTCCCTCGTTGCTTGAATTGTTGCACTACAACTGCTGATCGAGGGGCCGTGTGTTTTTGAGTCTGTGGTAAAGTCTATGGGATTTTACTATAGTAAGAATTCCTAGTAGAGTAACTTGCAGTCCGGATTTGTGCCCATAATTTGGCAATAAATTAACCCCGTATTATATTTTTTATTATATGATAGGTCAGCATTTTGTTGCAACCCCGCCTGATGGTAAACGCAAATGCGCTCTAAGATAGACTACGCATGCCTATAAAATGCCCATCTATCCTTACTTTGAAGATTTGTAGATCATATGTGACCCAAACCCAGGTGCCCTTAGAGTGTTCCACTAATTAAATTTATCCCTGTAAAAACATTGTACGTAAATGAATATATTAAGGCGAGTCGGTTATTATATACAAATATTTAGGTCACATTCATTTACTAAACTAAGATAAAGTTGTTCAAGTTTAATAATACCTATATATTACCCAACATTATTTTATTTTCCGAAATAGAAAATATGTATGTCCATTCAACACAAACTTACTGAACAGGAAGATATTCATTGAACTAACTTCGTATATAAATATAGGGATAAGTATTTATTACCGTGTAAACATTTAGTTTATCAACCGTCTGGATACCGTAACACAGACTTTCTTCGAGCCTACTTTGGGATCAATTGACCTTGTATGCAGATATCCCAAGATATTATTTATTATTGTGTTCACGTCAGGATCCCTACGAGGTAGGCAGGGATAAAGTCAAATATCCCGTGTCAAATATCTCTGACCTCACAGAACTGCCATATTTCGTCTACAACCATTACCATTTTCATACACGAACGCCGGTTTCTGACTTATTGCCGTAAGCCGAGCTCAAATCCAGACCCCGTATTACTGCTACAAATTTTAAGTCAGAAAACCCAAGAATTCCCGACTCGGCATCGCATCAAGGACCTCACCGTGCAACCGCACGACCGACGAGACATTCTTTACATTTAAACACTACTTCAAGCCAACGTTACGAATCACTGGTACACCTAGGAATTTAGACATGTCCACAGGTGTAACTAATTCCATACAATCGTTTATTACTTCGCATTACGTGTTTGCACTTGTAACCACTACTGCAGTACTGTCATCATTCTCTTTCCCTCCCGCCGAATTCAGAGACCAAGCATCACCATAATTAATACGTTATTTATATTTTACGTGTAAGTGTGGTGTTAACATATCATTAATTATATTATTTGAAATTATTTTATTTACTATTTACTATTATTACCATAATTATTTATTTATTTATTTATTTATCCTTTATTGTTGGTAACAAAGGGCGGAGTTAATACCAATTGGCATTTTCTACCAGTCAACCCAGGTGATGATGAAAGGTTGGGGTAGGCACAGAAAACATTTATTTTCCAAAAATATATTTTTATAACGTAATATTACGTCTGTAATTAATGTAATGCATCATGCTTCTTAATTTTCGTAATTATTATATAGTAACATAACATACGTAACATTACGCCTGTAATCCCCGAAGAGGTAGGCAGCGGAATGTATAACACTCCCACGTTTTAACAGTTACGTTTACGTCCAACTATGGATACCGTTTTAATTAAGAAATAAATAAACCACAGCTGTACATTATCATCAGAGGTACCTTATGATATTTTTTGACGTGGTAATACGAGTACAATGTTTTCTATAAAAAAAAATGATTGGTAGTCTTGACAACATTGATGGACGAACGGTGAAATGGGAGCCGAGATCTTTTTATTATTCACGGTTATCGAAACCTATCAACTGATGCCAATGAAAATATGCGCATTCCCAGAAATAAGCCTATATGTATGTACATGTAAATGATTTGCAAATATAAAAATCGTCTTTGTAATATTTATTTATCAGTTCATTCGTTAGTTCTTTCGTTTATTCTTTATGGAAACAGTTTGTGGAAGGGATTAAAACATATTTGAGGGAAAAAAAAACGTATAGGTACGTCTGTATTCATATACATAGCTTATTATATAATAACGTAACATTGTATTCAACAGTTTTTTATATTGATTCATATAAGTTTATGTAATATACATCAACTTAAGACAATAATTTTTAA
This sequence comes from Mimoniades ocyalus, assembly GCA_018245615.1. Taxonomy (NCBI): domain Eukaryota; kingdom Metazoa; phylum Arthropoda; class Insecta; order Lepidoptera; family Hesperiidae; genus Mimoniades; species Mimoniades ocyalus. The sequence continues at coordinate 1,248 of DWDV01000354.1, read as the reverse complement.
ACAATATCAATATTCATAATGAACAGAAACTCTATATATTTAATAAAATTGTATTTAGAAATGCAAACTTTTTATTAGCAATTTTCCAACGCTTCCAAACTGATAATTGATATACCTACATTTGATAAAATAGATTGAGATGAATTGAGTTAACAAAGTTAGAAAGCAAAGGACCGAAGAAAATTAATTGATTAAAATATATAATATTAAGATTGTTTATTCGACCAATATACTAGTCGAGTGACTAATATTGGACTATATTTCGTATGTACAAGAACCACAGCGTGCCCTTAGTGACGTCATGAACAAACTGCTCCTAACAACGTTTTATCTCATTAACTCAAATGGTTCCAACACAGGATTAACAAGTTATAACACTCCATTAGGAATGCATAGCATGCATATAAGATTTCGGCCAACTTTTCTCACATCGTGGCATAATCATTATCGCATTTTTATCATTCCACTGCTGGGTACCAGTCTCTCTCGGAATGAGGAGTATGAGGCCATAGTCTTCCACGTCGCCCTACTGTCAGTTGGCAGACTTCATACGGTTTACAAGGCATCTAAGGCATGCTGGTCATCGCATAACGGTTTCATTCACTATTACAGCAAGTGATACTTATTATTATAGCATCACGCCATATCAATTGCGGGGAGTACAGAGAACACAGAGTGCCAAATATCACTATTCTTACAAACCTGGTGTGCGTTTTCTGTATTTATCATTCTCTTCATAAACGCCCGCCGAACACGCCTACTTCTGACTCCCCCCTCAGCCAGTATCTGTCCCATTTGATGAAGGTAGATGAGTTTTGGTCTGCCTCGGTAACTGTATGCATCCATATTTAATCGTCACATACAATAACGCAAAATTCGTATTGAGTGAACGGCTTTTGTAAAGGCTAGGGTGGCGTGCATACACAATGGAGATTTATTATTTACCAGCTTTGTATAGAAAGCGCCCGCTACACTTTCATGAGATTCACGATAGTATGAAATAAACGACAAAACAGTTCATTGGCTCAGCCAATGTAATGTGTTGTGTATTTTCAAAATTAAAAGAAGTACCTACTGTCTCGTTAATCCTGTTGGTTGCAAGCGCGACTGCCGATCGGGTTCAAATCCCGACTCTGGCACTATGGGACTTTTCTATTTTATATTTTCTAGTACGTAACTTCACGCCTGTAATCCCCGAAGAGGTAGGCAGAGGAATGCAGAACATTCCCACGTTTCACCGGTTACGTT
>DWDV01000353.1:0-17640 GCA_018245615.1 Mimoniades ocyalus | reverse complement strand
CCGGTGAAACGTGGGAGTGTTCTGCATTCCTCTGCCTACCTCTTCGGGGAATACAGGCGTGAAGTTACGTTTTTTTTGTAACGTTTTTGAAATTGCTATTTACTTATTAAGAACGGTATAAGTACAATAGTTTAAAAGGTCTGTAAATGTTCTAAACTTACACACACATTATTAAAATGAACACGTATCTGTAATATGCTAAAATAAGTCTGCATTTCATTCAAAAACACATATATGTCTAATAAATATAATACGTAACATTACGCCTGTAATTCCCGAAGAAGTAGACAGAAGAATATAGTACACTCACGGGTTCCACCAGTTACGTTAACTATGGAATCAGTGGTGAGCCTATAGCCATACATCAGGCACATTTTCCGGCTTCAAGTTACTACAGAAAATCTAAATTAGAAAAATAGAATATAGCGCCCGATCGGGGATTTGAATCCATAACACATTCCTTTTTTATTTACTGTTCATTCGATTTCGATTTCCACATACATCATTTACACTTAAACAAGCGTCTCGTTTAGTCTCTAGGGACCCGACTAAAATAGGCACAACCGATCCGTCTACAAGTAAGTATAATCTGTGCTCGCAGTGATAAGGCGGCAAAACAACTCAGCGCGCCGTATATTTTCGTTCGCGCTGCACTTGCCGACGACTTGTGTCTACTTTACGAAGACACCCGTCACCACAGCGACCATCTTTATTGCTATAGCAATAAGGGAACACGGCAACTATGACACAGGTCACGTAAACTGGACGTTTGATAACATCAGCCAACTATTACAAGGGCAACCGGTTACGTACCGAATATGATATTCGAATTCAATCGCTCGAGAACGGAACGGCGCCCGTTTAGAAATTAGCATACCATTGCAGTTAATATCGTTTTAAATAGCACTGCTGGCCGTAGAAAGCGGTTTTCCAAATTTAAATTGTATTAAGTTCTTTCCCGATGACGTCACCGATCGTTGACGGTTAGGTCCGCTTTTTTAGTTTTAATTTTTTATTCTTGTTCTGGGTGTGGAATTTCTGCGTATCAAATGCTTTTATCCAATATCCAGTAATGTTAATGCTAGAATGTATTTGTCAGGTTCTGGTCTGGTACAAAAGTAACTAGCGCAAACGTGATGTAGCTGTGTCTAATTAAAATGGATACCTCATTTGTTATAAATTAGACCCAAGAGAGCAAAACAAACTGATGGTCCACATTTACGACTGAAATACCCTACATAGTTATTGTATTGTGAAGTAAGCCTACGTTTCTATGCCATAAACCTTATTTTTAATGTAATGTGAGGGATGAAATTTTTACCTTGTTAAGATGACGACGTATTTTGTAAACACGATTAAACACTTTTTAAGCTAAGTAGATTTCTATCTTTGTTTATATCAGATTAGATCATCCTATTCGATTCACACAGACGTTCACTGTACTGTTGTACTGAACATAATAATACTAAACTTTCATTGTTTGCCAGTTTGTGGAATCCATAACAAAAAATACTGACAGTGAGTATAGACTATCGATTATTGACATCTTCTGAATACATAATAACTGTAAAATAATTTTGTGTCGTATTTCAATAAGGCCCGAAACAGGATACCTACTTATGGGCTTCAAAAAATTGTTGAGATAAAAAGATAGACGGGCTTCAAATTATATTATATACCTAGGTAGAGTATCTTAAAAATAATATACAAAATTGAAAATAACAAATGTGGGACTTTGTTTGCTTTTAATTAAATTGTAAAATTGTTCTGTCAATATCCCAACATTGCGACATTATTAACAAAAATCTTTCAATCCGTATGTAGGTTTCCAATATGTAATCTTATATGCCTCGTATAAACAAAATCAAGTATATATTAACATGACAAAAACGCTTAAATTCTAAATATAGAGACAAGCGTAATCAGAAAACAAGAGACAGATAAATAATTATAATAAAATTCATTTTATATCGCGGCCATTTTAAAATCTACACACACGTATACGACACACAAGCGTAACCTGTCGGAAGTTACACAAGCCACTTTACACAACGGTACGTCGATTGGTATAAAAGAGAACTTTAATTTCTACGATATAAAGTTGCATTTTATTCAAAAGAAATTATTGTTTCGATAGAAATAACAAATTAAGGTGAATTGGATTTTATACCAATACACAAAAGGTTGAAAGTCTATTATAGAGTAAAAGGGATAACACAAAATGTAAATCAGCTGGTGTTTATGTGTGCGTGAGGCATGCGTGCGGCGTGGACCCGCCGTTCCACTTGACTCGTTCGGTTTTTGAAATTATTCTTTTTTTATTTGCCTTTCTCACATAAATAGTTTGCGCTCGTCTAAAAACTGGATGCTTATAGATTAATTAAATACAGTATATGGTATACGTTTCTTGGCCAACTACTTTTTAAAAAGATGTTTTAGTGTTTAAAGTGCTATTTAAACAGGCATATAAATTTTGTAATTACAAAATTCTGCGTATGTTGTAGTAAGAAATAAAAAAGGAATGTCTTGTCTACGTCATTATTCCTCTGCTAACAGTTTTGTGCACGGTTTCTCAATATTAACTAATTTTTTGATATTTTTGTAAATATGTATATATTTTTAATTTAATCTTCAGCCTTTCAATACGTTCAATAAGTATCTACTTCATCTACTACTTTCTAGTCATTGAAGGTTTAACTAAGAGTACGTAGATAAATTATGACGTAGTTATATCCTTATTGACCCACCTGGTACTTTTATTGCCATTTGTTTGTTAGTTACGTTAGTTATTAATTCCGTGATGATTATTTTGTGTAACAAATTATTATTTCGAGTCTTAATCTTAGGAACTTTGATGGATATGAACACTATTTTGTGTCAGTTTTATAACTGACGTTCAAATCGAACTTATACGAATATTAAAATAAATATTACTTTGTGCTGTACAGTCGGGATGTGGAATGCAAGAATCACTGCAGCGGCTTATTCATTTTATCCGACATTTTGTTTTTTTTTGTTCCTTTTCGTCAAGACGCGACTTTGACAGCCGGAGGCAATGCGGTTTTTGTTCCATTTTTTTGCTGCCTACCTGGTATTGGTACCATATGGTACGTCGAAAGTACCAAACAGGGTTGTCAAAAATTAAGCTTAAAATACGAGTGGGCGAAGGTAACTAACTATACACGTAACTATTATTGTATTGTGATTATGGAAGTGTACTGCACTCCTCTGTCTAACCCATCGGGAATTACAGGTGTGAAGTTATGTATTTTACTATTACGTATTACATAAATGAATTTATCTTTTTCCAAGTGTCTACCTACTGCTTTCAAATTTGCTTGAAACGTCTAAAAATAAAATGGTCAGGGTATGGAGGTTAGATGGCCAGAGGATGTTTTATTCAAGGGGTCCGCAGTCGCCTAAAAGTATTAAACGTATCATTAATCTTTTTTCTGTAAATTTATAATTTAGTAATATGTATAACACTTTCTTCAACTCATCTTTTCAATTAAATACGTACTTACTTTGTAATATGAATACATGAACAAATTCTGATTACTGATATTACAGTTTATTATTATACTTTTCCTTATCGACTCATTTACCTTCACTGTGCGACAGGAAACTCCTAGATTGAAAAAGATTAAAAGCGTAGGCTATAGTCACTTAGTGTGGGTTGGCAGAATGTATGATAATTGAGTGTATTGTAATGTAACAATGACATATGGGCGTGACATAGAGTCATTATAACATTATTCCGTTTATTTTCCTTGTACACTCAGTTATTAACTTAATATATTGGCATTTTAAAATGTAAGTAACTATTTTAATTGTAATAAAATAATATATTATATAGAACATTTAATATCTATATAAAAACAGTTATATAATCATTCTGAATATATGCTTAATCAGTCGTTTTATCTTTGTTGTTCAATTAAAAAATGTACATTTTTTTGCAGTTTTTTGTTTTACCGTGTAACATTATAATTTTACTTTACTTATAACAAACGATTTTCCGTGAAAGTGACAGCCCTAGGCGGGTACACGAATAAATGTATATAAGATAGAGTCGATATTGTTAAACTTGCTCCAAGTAACTTAAGTACACGTCTTCCTGTTGTATTTGAAACATTTTTTTTGTTTATTGCTTTAGGCAAAAGTTCTTGGCAAAAAGAGTATCCATGAAATTGAAGCAAAGTTCGTTTTTTCCAATCGTTGCGGAGAATTATATTTTTTAATACAAAAAATTATCAAAATGAACGAAATCTATTAATATTTTTTTTTAATTTAAGGCACTATTTGATTCATATATTAAAAAAAAAATCATACGAATAAAACCCCCTCGTGATGTTTACGACTCTGTAGACAATTAGGCAAACTTCATAGAAATTTGTTAACTGGTTTTTACTTGAAACACAGAGAATAGACACGATTTTATTTGTACTATTCTCTTCTGGTATTATATTAAAAACAATTTATATTTATATTACACACAGAGATTCAAAATTCCTCTTAGCCATAATTTTATGAATATTCGCGTAGATAATATGAATTGTTAAAAAACTTTATTTTAGCTTAATAATATTAAATTCAGCATTAACAAATTATAATATTTAGGAGAAATAATGATATATTTATTATAATCTTTAATGCTGTGGATATACGCACTAGCGACATCTAAGGACTGATAGTTATACAAAATTATTTTGCACTGTGAAACGCCATCTGTTGGTCAATAGCTGTATTATGTAATGTTCACAGACAAAATGATGTTAGTCTTGTATGTAAGATGACGCTTATTTGTACAGATGAATTATGATTCTTTAAATAACGAATAGATGGCGCTTTGCTTTCTACTATGTGATAATTTGGGTTTTCAGTTGATGCCTACGGTACCGCCTACGATGCTGCTCGTAGGCGGCTAGGTCATTTAGTCGTAGTTAGGCAAGCCCTGCCATACCAAGACCTGACAGCTTAAAAATATTATATCATATTTTAAACTGAAGACATTAAGCAAATACATTTTTCTAAGATTAAAATTAGTATGTAACATCACACCTCTAATTTCCGAAGAGGTAGGCAGAGGAGTGTAGTAAGCCCCCACGTTTCACTAGTTACGTTTACATTATGGATTAGGTGGTGAGTCTATGGCCGTACACTGGGCACATATTCAATCTCCAGGTACTACTAGAAAATCTTAGTTAGAAAAGTCTAATAGTGAAAAGCTTTATTTGGAATCCGTTTACAGATTAAAGTTAAGCTTAAAGTTGTTCATCACTTTGAAAATGAAATCGAAATGGCCCTTTCCTACTTTGTGAAACCACGAGTACCTATAACTCGCAGAAGTTAACTCGACATCTCGCTGTGCTGACGTAATAGTTAGATGTTCACTCGTAGAAGATACGAGCGGTGTGTGTAGCTTATGGATTAGTATACATAGAGTAGGCGAGCCACACAAAAAGTAGTCTCGTTGATAGAGAAAGAAAGAGAATGAATTGGTACCCGTTTCTCTCCTTAAATTATTGTATCCGCTAGCAACTTCTTGCGTGAGTCCATTCCTAACAAGTGACCAGTACATTTCTGCGTATTGTATTCTCTGAAATGTGGATTTCATTTGTAGTATTTTTGCAGACTTCATAATAAAGTGAATAAGACTTCTAATATTATATTTTAATTGTATATACACTATAATTAAAACAGAATAAAATACCTTTATTATTCATATATAAAGCTGCATTTCAATTACAAATCATAGACATAAAAGGTTGTGGATGAATGTTGACTTTTTCTGACCAATTTAAAATAACAATGCAAAATTAGGGAAACGGTTCGTAACATAAGTTTTTTGGACTGAAACCAGGTCAAGAGGCAGCTCGTTACCAAAACAATGGACGAATTGTGACATTTACGACAATGCCCCCAACCATATTTGTAATTAGAACGTTACAAAAGAATAAAAATAAAAATATTAATTTATATATTTGCTATAATATTACTATGTTATTAATATCCATATCGTCACACCTTAGGGTTCTTTCTCCGTCCCTTAAGGGGTACGGAGAAAGAACTGAGTTATAAATATTTCTATTCGTCACTCTCTTCTTAAAATAGGTGAGTGTATTGTTCGCTCAAAATAGGGTTAAAATCCTATTATAGTCCTACAACTAGATACGGGTTCGTATTCGCAACTGGTGAAGTAAAACAGTTGTACCAATTTGGTCCCAGCATTTTTTAGGACACGAGGGAAGTTGGCCTTTTATAAGTAAACCCTAAATCCCTCGTTATGATGTCACGTCTTTGTCTGATGAGAAACAGTCAAGGTACAAGGTACTTCTACAATAGGTATATAACGTAGAGAAGAAAATAAATAATAAAACCCAAGTAGACAGACAATTTACACTGGGGGGAAATAAAATACGAAAATAAACTCTTTCAAATTAGAACCTCAATAACATTCAAATGTAAATTGTAATGAATTAGGGTCAAATTTCGACCACTGTTCGACCACCTATTATATAATATGTACTTATATAAACTTACTTATACTATTATATACTTATATAAAAGCGATAACGAGAATGTAACATTTGTTTTTAGTAGTCACGTTCCTGTTTTAAAAACGAAATAGTTTTCACGGAAACACTGCGCAATATACCTTGATGTATATAGCCTGAACCACGGTGGCCAAGTGGTTGGCTAGGTTGGCAGGCTTAATATATTTTACAACACATTATGAGCTAAGCTCTAAGTCTAAGTCTAAGCTCTGCGATTTCCTAACGATCTTTTCCTCCGCCGTTTGAGCAAGTGATGTTTAATATTGCAATGCATATTTTTTGTAAAGAAGTGGGTGCCAGGATTTGAACCCAGGGTCCTAAACAGGGGAGGGCTGAACTGTAACTATTAAGCTATCACTGCTTCACTAACCCGTCACTAGAAATATATAACTTTAAATTCATAATAGTAAATCGGAATCTGGATTTGTGTTCGGTGCATAACAATAGACTCACTATCTATTCCATGGTGCTACGTAAACGTAACTGGTGAAGCGTGGGAGTGCACTACACTCTTCTGCCTACCTCTTAGGGGAGATACGGTCGTGATGTTACGTTTAATATGTTTAGTTTATGTATATAAATATATGACCTTTAGAACTACGCAGTTATTTTTCTCACGATGACGTCACGCGACCCCTCAAAGTTTACTAGATCGCCAAGCATGAATGAAGCATAGTTAATTGTTTAGTCACACACAGCTGGAACGCCCATTGTGCAAGTGTTAAGGGGTCCTTACACCTCGCTGATATGAGTGTAATATTTGTGATCGGATTGAGAACTCAGCTTTATTAATTTCGGAATATGCATATGTAGCATTTAGCTTTTAAAATTAAAAGTAACAAACGTAACAATATTTGTAATTGAAAACTGTAGATTTGTTATGTTATATACATCACGGCTGTAATCCCTGAAGAGGTAGGCAGAGGAGTGTAGTACACTTCCACGTTTTACCAGTTACGTTTACGTCCCATCACGGTATATTTAGTGACTCTATTGGCATACACCGCTCCGTTCCAACCAACAAACCAACGCTCCGAGCCACCATTACAAATTTTAACTAGAAATTCTAGTTAGAAAAACCAATATTATTCGACCCGGATTTGAAACTAGGATCTCTCGATCGACAATCGTGTTCGCTCAATTATTAAAAATACAATTATTATTATTACAAATCAATTATTATTACAAACTCAATTATTGAATTTCAAACATATCGTTGAAGTGCATCTAGCGAGAACAATATTTTAGTCAGGAACAACTTCATTAAATATTTGCACTTGACTTCAGATTTCGTTTTGCAAATATGCACTCCGAATACCTACAAAAATCCTGCAGTAAGGTAAATTGTCTCTTAAGCTTTCGCTACGTTAGATATATAATAAAATAAGTCAGTTCGTTTAGACATAAGACATCGGCTTTGAACAGTTCTAACCAGGTCTGACCACGCGTTAGCACGCAACGCTCAGCGTGGGGCTCAACCAGCAATAGCTGAGTGCCGGTTACTATAATTAACCACAATATTATGAATTATACACAAACTGATCGCATAAGTCTATTAATCCAAAATAATTACGTCGTTGTAAATTATTAGTCATAGTGAGGAATCTCTGAAATTGGCGCGCTTGTATGAAGAGAGTGATGAATTAAGGAGAAGCGCGTCGGGTTTATCAGGATTAAGATAATTGGCACCCGGCGCTCTGTGCCTATCCTTTTAGGAATCTGGCGTGATGTTATAATAACAAAATATTATATTACCAATATAAATATTATATTACCAATGACCAGCATTATATTTTGTTACGTACCTAATTTACTGTTTTTTTTTGTTATTTTCTTCTTTCGTGGAAGTTGGAAGACGAAGGCTTGTAATTATTATAATGAAAGCCTTTCGTGCCCCGACCAGGACGCAAACTGAGACGTGTCGACAGTCGCAACCCGCCGAGACACTCGCCTAGCTGAGCAACACCGCCTAAGGGTGCGTTCACTTCAGTGACCGTATTACTTATATAATTATGATTGCATTATTTATATTATAAGAACTTCAGCCGTTTTTATTACAGGCTTTTAAGTATTTTTCTTATGCTTCCTTATAATTCATACATTACTCTTCCTTATAATTCATACATTAAAATTAAATTCGTTTTATTTATCGTAAATGTTCCATACAATTATTTTAACTAAAAATGAAATATATCTTAAGTTATAAAAGATCTAAAACTATTTAGGTATATACATATATAAAACTAGCTGATACGGCATATGATATCCTGCCAAAGAAATTTTTGTAGAGAGTATTTTCCTTATTAAATAAAAGACTTAGTTTAAGTGTGTTTGACTGTTTTAAATGTTTGAAAAACCAACGACGGTTAAATTATTTGGATACTGTTCATACAAAAATACTAAATAAGAAGGTAAAAATTTGGGGCCATAGGTATTTTTTGACGCCAAATAGAAAAAAAATACAAAAAAAAATCGACATTCTTTTTCCGAATAGGGCCACCCTTATTACTTAAGTCATTGTATATACAACATTTTTCTTATAAAAGAGAACCTCTTTCACGGGACAGTTCAGGTTTCACAGTAATACTATACACTACACTCCTCAAAGAGAGTTGCGACTTGCGACTATAATTTACTTCAATCAACTAATTAATGTCGGGGTGTAATTGTAGGGCCGTCAGTGAAATGGCTCCAGATTTTCCAGATAAAATTCTTATGGTTAGAATTTTTGCTTTCATGTTTATTAGAAAGCCAGTAAATAATCACGAGAGTCCTGGATGAGAAACCTCTGGACGAATGAATTTAGTTACGTTCTGAATAATAGACATAATGTGTTGGTATATACAAGTATGTCATTTGTCAAAACGAAGTTTGGTTGTGATTCTAAACTATGTATAGAGCCTTGACTATGGTAACGAGACCGTTGGTAAACTATAAATATAGTTATTTATACGACTAAATATATGTTTATATAGATAGTTCAATACACAAAATATGTTCGTGTTTTTTCATCTCCACGCTGTCTCAGTCCACTGCTGGACAAAAGTAGCTTCTTGTCCACCATCCGCCATCGCGTCCTGCTCTCGGCTTGCCGCATCCAGCATCTGACTGTTTTTCGCAGATCGTCACTGGCGATACTAGCGATCGCCGAGCGCTACAGCCTGAGGGAGTCCAGAATCCGTTCACACCACAGGGCGTCAGTTCTTTGCCAGATATGACCAGCCAATTGCCATTCCAGCGTGCTTTTCCTTTGAATCGCTTCGATAACTTTGGTTTTCTGTCAAATAATTTCATTTCCCTTATATGTAGGAATTTAATGATATCTAATAATGATTAATGCATGTAGTTTGTAGGTATGTGGAAGCGGCTTTATTTTTTCACCCCGCGGTCGCCAACATAATTCATTAGGCAACTCGTAACGCTCTCTGATTTATTATTGCTCTGTAAGTTTATACCTTATTAGGACTGTTTCTGATTATATTCGTTACGGATAATCATAAGTTGCACGGTTAATGGTTATACGGGATTACAGGAACACAAGCAACAAAAAAATTCTTAATGCAACTTAATATCACACCTGTATTTCCCGAGGGTGTAGACAGAAGAGCGTAGCACACTACCATGATTTATCAGTTATGTTATAGGAAGTGAGTCTACGCCGGACATAAGCCCAGACTACTACTACATGGTATTGTGAGATAGAAAAACTTTGTCCGATCCGGAGACCGAACAAAGGATCTCTTGGTAAGCCGCGCTTGCCACTCAACCGACGAGATAGTCAAAAATATCTTAAAAGCTCAAAAATTATCACAAACCTTTACCGTCCCATGTTAAATGCTTAAGCAATATATGTATAACTATGAATACATAACTAAATAGTTTCATTAACTTATTCAAGTAATACTTAAGTTAATAGCTGCATAATAGATAGATATATCTAATTTATGATTCAATTTGCGAAGTATGGAACCAGATATAAGACAAGATAAAATCTGATACAAAGTATAAGTTTGATCTTAAATTCACACGTAAAAAAACATATCCAACAGTGAAAAGTTAAATGAGTTAATTCAGTGTCCCAAACGAACTTCCATCGACACTAAAAGATCCCAAAGGTCGTGACGCCAGATCTCCTACGGGGTAGACAGAGAGTACCGATTCCTAAGCATCTCGATCCATAACGTGTTTCACGTGACGTGTTTCTCCTGACGTGTTTCACCTGACGTGTTTCTTTTGAGTCACTCTCTACACAGTGGCCAAGTGTATTATTACAGGTCAACTCTCTTTTTGAAAAGATGAATTTTAAGGTCAGACCGCGTTACAAAACTTAGCTAGACTCTATCTAACAAAGACTATTATTATTGCGGCGTATAAAGGCTTTCAAAGCTCTTATTCTCTAAAACAATAGAGTTTGTATACTACATATAAATACATGGCTATACGTACATGTGTAATATTGTTCGAGTAGGCCGGAATATATCCGATGTCAGGGTTAAATGTTTAGTAAACTTTGCAAAGTTGGTATGTCGTTGAAAATATATGTATTTACTATAAGCTTCCGTTAGCTGTTCGAGCTATTCAAATTAGACATTAAGAGTGTTCCATTGTTTAAGATTGGATATAGACAGGCTCGTTGGCTAAGTGGTTAGTGAATCTGAATGCTCAGCCGGGGCTCGTGGGTTCGATTCCCACCCAAAATGAATACTCGTCTGATGAGTAACTGTATTTATTCTGAGACTGGGCGTAAGATAAAAGAATATATATGTATATGTTATATATATGTACATATAATTATGTTATCACGACACAAGCTCTCTTGAGGGTTACTTTGGCACTAAAGAGTAGCATGCTCGCCTAGTAAATACTTATTCACATTGCGCTCGTAGAAGTTTGTGTTCATCGTAAGATTATATTTTATTGGACGTTGTATAGGAATGTTATATTAATGTTGGAACTTGACATAGTCGTGCAAGCTTTTAGAACTCAGCAAAAAAACGTAAAACAAAAATTGGAATAAGGCACTCGCGATGTTTTTGTACCTTTTCTGTGGGGCACAGATTGTAGGTTCTGTTCACGATACAGGTTCGCCACAGTCCCGCGGAGCCTTCGGCTACGGAACTCGAGTAGCGTGACCCTCCTATTCCTGTATTATCCAAGGCTCCACAGCACAATCCACATCAGTGTGAATCGAAACATCGCGGCGGACGGACGTGTGTTCGCGCGTTCGCGAAACATTTGAAAAACATCGACGCGTTCCAAAAACAAAATACGAGTGCGCGTTTCGAACTCGCGATGTGTCATAATTGTTCAGTGATGTGATGTGATATTGTTCTATTGTTCAATTGATTCTTGTTGAACGGAGATTTTGTTTTTGATCGTTTTTGTTTTGTTCTTATAACATCGCACTTTCTCTGCTCGGATCGGAATCAATTTTATGGATAGTTGGATTGTCGGTGACATTGATGTATGTGTCTTGTATGTTACAAAGTATCTATGTCACACATTTATGGGGTGTAATATTTTTATCGCACATTCAGGACATAAATGACGAAACTTTTAAATAAAACTTGTCTAAAACTTTTTAATTCATACTTAGATAAGATTACTGATATAAAACTACAAAATTAAGCTTCCCTAATTTTTAAGTTTGTAAACTTGGTATGAAGATTGACTCTACCTTTCTGAAGTCTTTGCTCTACATCATTAATACTCGAAAAAAAATGCATTAAAAGTAGGCCAGAATTATAAATATTTACTTATTGTTAGTTGCTGTTTAATATGATTAAAAGAAGCTAAATATTAACAATCTAACTATGTCCACCTCAATTTTAATCGTAATATTTCTAATTTACTATATCATGAAAATACAGACATTAATATGTAATATATGTATTCAAAACTAAAAAACAAAGAAAAAGTGTGATAAAACTATAAATTATAGTATTTTTACGAACTGAAACAGGTACTTTTTACGCAAAACAACAAAATATTAAATTAAAACTTACTGCGCATTTCCGGTCTGAAGGTAGAGTTATCAATTATGTTATGACGAAAATTATAAACTTTCAAGAGCTTAGTGTCCAAGGAAAGCAAACTACAAAAACTCTAAATAGATACTATGTCTATTTTCCTAAACATCTCTTATCCAAGCTCTTAGACCCAACAGTTGAGTAACGAAGAATATATCCACACAATTGCCGCTGAATAGCATTATTCTTACATTCTAGTTTGTGGTAGGCAGAAGACTGAAATATACACACCCATACAGACACATAAATTCGGCATTAACTTAGATGCCTACATTTAGAAGTTGTTTAAAAAAAATCAGATAAACTATATAAATAATAACATATTATGTCTAAAGAAATTTCTTTCCATCCATTCTTGTATGATTTTTGTACTAACACATTCATGATATATTGAAACAAATAAATTACAGTAATTAAGTGTAGATAATTTAATACTTGTGTTATATTTATAATTGCTTTATTTATATTAATAATAATTTCTCACCATGATACCTTTTGCCGCTTCAATATTGAATACAACTGTCGTACCTTGAGAAGATTGAACGCCACAGTCTACCACTAAGCTCGGTTTACACACGCGCGTCTCACCGAACTTTACTTAGATTCCCTCATGACGTTTTCCTTGGTCGTTATAGCCAGTAATATTTAATATTAAAACTACAATACAACACAATAACCATTCAGTAAATTGTATTGAACCGGTCACAAACGACAAAGCGTCGTAAAGCAACAGACAATGTGGACGAGAAATAAATAAAATTAGTGACGTCGATACGCGAGGAGATACGATGCGAACGAAATGAATTAAAGTCGTTACAGACAGAGTTCTAATACACACTATGGCATAAAATCAAGCCTGTGTTACCCTGAAAGGGTAGGCAGGGGAGTATACTGTGATCCCATGTTTTACCATTTACGTTTGCGTCCCAGTATAATAAGCCTTACTTAAATTCTTATGTTAAAAAGTACAATTCTATAAATCTTTCCTCTGTGCTGGTGACTGAGAGTATATACTTGACATTGATAGTATAAACGTTATTACTTAGTATTTTAGTTAATTCAATTTAAGTGTTTGTAGGGCGTGACAAAAGCTCTCCTACAAAGCTGGCAAATCATTAGCAGCTCTTGTAATGTTGCTCATTTGCATAAGTGAGGATGACCACTTACCAGTAAGCGGCTCTTCGGCCTGTTTATTTACAGTATAAAATAAAAAATATATTCTCTCTTTGACTGCCTCGTTGGTCGTGTTGGTTGCAAGTGCGACTGCTGATCGGAAGGTCCTGAGTTTGATTCCCGGGTCGGGCACTACATTTTTTTTTAAATTTAGGTTTTCTAGTAGCGGCTCGGAGTCTGCATATTTGCTCGGTGTATGGCAATAGACTCACCGCCTATTCCATAGAGGGACGTAAACGTAACTGGTGAAACATGAGAGTGTTCTACTTTCCTCTGCCTACCTCTTCGGGTATTACAGGCGTGATGTTACGTTTTTTTAGCTGTTTTCAATACTTTTCTACTAATATATACCAAGTATTACAATCCTCTGTGCGCGCAATATTCTTAAAAATGGGTACAAATGTTTCTCTTCACGTTTCAATATACGGATTATAGCAAGGCATAGCATGATATATTACAATATCTTTTCTATAGTAACGCTTGATTAACATACGTAACTATAATATATGTATATGTCTTGACTGAAAATTAAATTATATGTCTTTGTTATATCGCCCATATATTGTGTCCATCGATATAGCAAGATATATTTCGGTATAGCTAACAATATTATTGGGAGATTAATCTATACATCACATCACAGCTACCGTCTTTGGTAGTTTGCTATAATATCGATGGACAAAAAGTTATAGGTATATGTTTTAAACGACATTTTGGGTAGTGTTGAGGTCGAGGGCGATACCGAATATGAATATACATATATTCGGAATCAGCGATGTATAAAACTCAAATCGTTCGTACAAACAGTCTTTCACCCGTCGATATAATTTTATAACCCAAGACGTTAATATACAATTATAGCTCCATCTGTGACGACCTTAACTCAGATCGGACTCACACAGAAGAAGCGCAGATATAAAGGAAAGGTTCCGGCGATTATTGTAGTAATAATACGAAATAAGTTCCCCATTGTGACTTGTGATGGACTTAATGTTTTTTATATTTGACGATTTTTATACATGTGTCAAGCATCAAGATGTGTCGTTTCATGAATATAGCAAGTGAGATACCGCTCTGAAATACCTCTATTCAGTTTATGAAAGACGTCAACACCATAAGAAATAGTATAATAAATGTTTATTGATTCGTTTAATGTTGTTTTTTTCTTATCCTATGTTTATGTAAATATAATAACAAACAAAAGCAATATTAAAAATAAACTACATAAAGTTCAACTTAGATACTAAACTACACAAAACGATATAAATAATAAACTAAATAAAACGAGATAAATAGTTAAGTACATAAATAATGAACTAAATAAAACGAGATAAATAGTTAAGTACATAAATAATGAACTAAATAAAGCTAAGATATGTCACAAATGTTTATACACACAAACACAACAAGTGAACAGAATAAGTCGCACACACAGGCACAAAGACTACATGACGTTACACACATATCGACATAGAAAAACGATGTTTTAACTTGGAATGTATCGTAACAGCCAATGAATCTTGCAGTACATAAACAGTAAAACTAGTGAATTGTACGTCAGACAAATCGTCGTGTTACCGAAACGTATCGCAACCGCTCTCAAAGAGGCCGTCGTGTCGTCGCTTACGAAGAGCCTCGTCCGTCTCTCCCACACCCAAATTAGCTACGCTTTTGACTGCTCTATTGTGTACAACGGATTGAAATTATAAGGGTTGCCTGATGACTGCACATCTTTGGGAAAATTTCATTTGTATATCGTTGCGTTTTATATTTCATTTGTGCGCCAGCGTTAGGAATGTAATTTTTTTATCATTTTTGATTTTTTTACGAGTATCATCACACGAAGTCCTTTACGGGGTAGGCAGGGATCACCGGTTGCTAAATATTTCCATCCCTTTTTCGAAATTCATAACCGATATTCATCTTACTTGGTCAAGATAGGTTAGCTTCGGTCGCCCTAGGCCTCGGAATCCATCAACGTTTGTATTACATAACCGTACAATACAATAATTCTTTATTGCAAACCACGTAGAATGAAAACAATAGAGGAATACATAATAGTAAAGTAGTTAATAGGCGGTCTTATCGCTAATAGAGAAATATCTTCCAGATATGTTAAAGTTTAGAACCAAATTACAAGAGAACAATGACAAGTGGATGAGGCATACAGAAATCAGCAATAGTCTAAAAGATACCAAATTATGTATGTATTTTATATCAACTACCTCCTTGTCGTGTTGGTTGCAAACGCTACTGCAGATCGAGAGGTCCTTGGATACATCCTGGGTCGGCCACTATTGGGTTTTTCTAACTTAGATTTTCTAATAGTGGCTCGAGGTCTGGATATGTGCCCGGTATAGGGCAATAGGCTCACGGAAACGGAACTGGTGAAACGTAGGAGTGTAGTACACTCCTCTGTCTGACTCTTCGGCGATTACGGGCGTGATATTGCGTTATTTTATAAAGTATGCTGTGCGCAAATCTGTGAACTTTCCGTCTGTCTGACCGCGCGCTCGCGACAACGCGCTGCAAGACTGAGATGTAACTTAGTGCAGGGTAAACATGCCTGTTTAACGTTGTTAGTATTTCAAAACGACCTGTTTATTGTGTTTATTTATTTTTTTCCACTACCTCCAACATAGCGAACACTGTGACGAGATATAACACAAATTATGAGGAATTAAGTACTTGAGTGTCGCTTCCATTGAAGGTGGGGTAAAAATTACCTAAGTTTATTTTATTGTTACATTAACTATTCAATTTTATTTCTTTAACATAGGTTACAATAACTAATATTTTTGCTTTATTTTGAACTCCAATTAACGGATCATTTTTTTTATTAAACGAGAATTGAAATATAAAATTTCCGGTCTATGTATAATTTCAAAATCGACAAAATTATCATACAATCTTTCAACTCTTAGTACAAAAACGAATATATTGATGCGTTACATACAACGAAGGTTTAGGACCCCACACTGGGCATCAAGGGCACGATGTCCTTTTGCAGTTAATATTTTTCATTATTGTTTTTCTAATCATGATATCGATACAGATTATAAAGTACGTAATTACAGATAAAGCGTTACACGAAACATTGACGATTGTCTTCATATCGAGTTAAATCCGCAACCGTTTTAGTATGGAATATAATTGAACATTCCAACGTTAATTCCAAAGATATAATTATGAGCAAGGCATATTTTTCTCGGTTTCCGAACGAATGCTAATTGGATTAGTATCTAATGAGCGCTAATTATGGTACATTAACCTTTGAAATAGAGTTAGCTGTGTCCCAATTGCTCGCTGTCAGATCGCATCACAGATAATATATTTTTATCTTGCTACAACGACTATTTTGGTTCGATTATCATTCAACATAAGAACATCAATAATTTTATATTACAATATTTTTATGGTTTTATCCAATTATAAAGTGTTGCTTAGTTTTTTTTATGACAACATATAGGAAGTGTCATTAAATTATTGACTAAAAATATTGACTAAAGATATAAAATATAGATGTATTGACTAAAAAAGCAATTAAAGTAGGTATAATGACATATAAGTCATTCTTTCATATTTCACTTAAGCGTAACAAATTGAAATATATATTTATGATTATTAAGTTCAAGTACCTACGTCTTGAAAGACAAGATGGCGGATCGACATCTGGTATTTATTTATTCACATCGTCTATTCTTCGTTTATACCACAAAGCTCTTTCAATCTTTTCTTTTTAGAATTACACAGGTATCTATATATACTTACGTATAAGACAGAGTTAGTTAATATAACGCCTGTATTTCTCCGAACGGGTAGGCAGGGGATTGTAGTGTACACTTTTACTTTTCACTAGTAATGTTAAAAGTACTATGGAA
>DWDV01000352.1:0-17642 GCA_018245615.1 Mimoniades ocyalus | reverse complement strand
TTTCATCTTGACGTACAAAAAGTGTTGTAATGAACCAATTTTGAATAAATGATATTTGAATTTGAATTTGAATTTAATAAATCACTGGATTTTGTACATCGAATTTATTGAACTGATTATGTTGAGACTTCGTATGAACATAACTTTAGGCTTTGACAAGAATACACTGGTTCTCTGGTGGACTATGTAGGCAATGATTTATACCAAATATTAATAAAATTGTATTTTTTTTTGTCGCCGTCTTTTATGGAATGGGATTCGGTAAGGATTTTATTATTTTTATATTCCAATTCATTTCTCGCCGGCTACGGCGATGTGGCGCTCGTTGGTAATCAGCCACTTGAGTCATGACCAAACAGCAGTGCTGAATCTTAGTCTGTCTACTTCCAGCAGCTTGGATAGTTTGATAGTATATTTTCTCACATCTAAGAATTCACAGAATTCTGATTACCCAGCTGTGGCTGGTGTTGATTCCCCAAAAAATGTCACATAATTATATTTCATTTGCTGATAATTGATGAGGAGACATAGGTCTGACAGTGGACTTCTAAAGGCTGATTGATGAACAGAACTGGTAACTGTACTTACTCCAATTTGGCTTGGAATTGTACAATGATTGTTCGAAATGGATGAACGAAACCATATCAATATTATGTTATAATGCCAAGTTTCTTACCGAACCATGAACGTGCGTGATTCCAGACTATCCAGAGTTCACCCTGGGCGCCGCGACCACGGACTTGCGCATAAAGCAGGAGCCTGGCGAAGACGAGAACAAGTACAACCCAGAGGAGGCCAATGGAGAAGATTACAACTACTGATGGCCATCCACCTCCTTCCAGCACCTCCCTTAGATGTTATGGTTGAATTGGATGTAATGCGAGGCCGACATCCCAGAGTTTGGTTATGCATTTGTAGGGATATAGATTTTAATGTTTTTTCGTTTTCATTTTGTACATTAGTGAGTGGGATATCGGTCTCAAATCTTAGGTATATGGCAGTTGGCTGATCTGCAGACATTCAAGCACTCACTAATACAATATTATTTGAATATTGATTAATATGTCCGTGGATTGCAGCGGTGATTGCCGCCTGTTGCTTTGCAGAATATCCACTACTGGTGTAACATGAATTTTCAACCTCGTTATAGTATTAAGTAAGTCAAATGCCGACAGGGTGAGTGAGAATAAAGTCAGGATGTTTTTTGGGGTTACATTGTCTCGCCATGTATTACTAAAGTGCACGCTTTGTTAAAAATTTTAAATCCAAAATTGGATTGGGAGATTCAAGATGTTTTGTGATTTGATTCAAATATACCAGGGGATGTATTATGAATTATTAATGCTATGCGCGTTGATAAAGGTCAGGTCTAGTGGCTTAGAATTTACTACCCTTATTGACTATGATTTGCTACCCCAAAACGAATCTGCAAAGTTACATGCTTATAGAAAATGGTTATCACTTTGTGCCCGCTTGAGAAATCTCTAGAAGGTTTTGTAAAGGGTCAAAAGTGCCAATGTGTGTTTGTCCAGTGCGGTAAACGATGACTTCCATTCGTAATCAGATTGATTGGCAAACATGTAAATTACACCTTCCTGGCGGTTCTCGCCACCTACGGGACGATTTTTATTTTATGTACAGATTGAAAAGGGCAAATTGCGTTCTACAGAGACGTTCTGTATTACAAAACGCACATGTGTCGTATAATATTGACAATGGCAATTGATAAATTGATACTTATATACATATGTACATTTAAGACTCGATTCTAATAAATTTTTCATTGAAGACAAATAATGAGGTTTTTTTTCTGTCTAATTGAATTTGTTTCATGGTTCGTGGGAAATTAAATTTGATTTTAAAAATGATAATGGCAACAGGTTGCCGACGAATTGGGTTAAGTAATGTCGTCCCACGTCGTGATACTAAATAATTGCGCTGTGTAAGTCCTCGAAGACTACCCAAAGTGCTCATGAAGATAGCTGCCGCGAGTTGTTGGTGACGCCTCTCTGTTGCCAATGTCTACAGGCATTTGTTGCCACTCACAATTAGCTGGCTTATTTGCTTATGTAATAAAGCCAACGGAAACAGCCCATAGTGTCTCCATGTCTTAAGAGCCAATACACTAGTATTTATCGACAATATTGAAGCCTATTCTAAAGGAAATTACTTAACATTTCATAAAAATAATGTTATAATATTGTAATTAACTAAACTTAAAAAGAATTGCTGATAAAAATCAATTGGACTAACTACGTATTGGATCCATAGGATAGGATCCGCAGTCAAAATAATCAAACAATAAATACACGCGCTCATCACAAAATGAGTTTTGGGTATGAATCGAATCCGCAACTCCGGCTCAAGAATGAAGTCACGGACCAACGCGTCAACTAGTTTTTGTATAAATACGTACAAAATGCAATAAGCGTGGGTAGTCTGGTGCCACCAAACACTAAAAAAAAGTAACATCAAGCCTGTAATCCTCCAAGAGAAAAGCAGAGAAATGTAGAATACTCCCACGTTTCACCAGTTACGTTTACGTCCCACTATAGAATAGGTGCCAAGTTTATGGCCATGCACCGAGCACATATCCGAATCCGAGCCAACAATAGAAAATCACAATATTGCCCAACCCGGACTTTGAAGCCAGGAAAATACTTGAAAATAATTCTTATTAAAATAAAAAAGTACAATTCAATTCACACAATTTATTTCATCCAATTACAATTTAAAATTACGAATATCGAAATACATATATCAGTCTGTTAGTTGTTCTTTTTTTAAACTTTTAGAAGTAATGTGTTTTCAAGCTTACTGGTCGCTGTGGCCAGAGATTCACATATTATCTTACACTAAAGACTTATCACAGTCGAATCGAAATGCATGTGATTGTGTCTGGT
Source organism: Mimoniades ocyalus (assembly GCA_018245615.1). Classification (NCBI taxonomy): domain Eukaryota; kingdom Metazoa; phylum Arthropoda; class Insecta; order Lepidoptera; family Hesperiidae; genus Mimoniades; species Mimoniades ocyalus. The sequence goes on along the minus strand of DWDV01000352.1, from coordinate 14,739 downwards.
TACGTTTTCCAGACCCTGCGCGTGGTTAGCCACTGATCTTATGCTCTTCAACTCTTATGTTCCGAGTGCAAGCTAAGCTGGGCCAGCCTGTCCCAGCGATGCATTTTCGTCTGGATGCATGAGCAATTCCCTCAGCAATTTCTTAGACTTCTTCACGTTTCTCGCAGGCACTTTCATCTATAAAAAAACAAAAAGTATTTTCAGTTATTCTGCAAGAGATGGTGCGGTACACCTTAAAGGGCTATTCACTTCAATTTGCCAATTAATCTCATGTTATTCACAACACTTTCAAGAGTATTAAATTACGTATATACAAAAAATTATAATTCAAACTATTATTACTCTGTTCTAACATATTAAATGTGAGAATGGAGCAATAATGGTTTAAATTATACATATTTGCTCGACTCTGGTGTTGCTGGAAATGTGCAACACACTTACATAATATAACATTACACCTCTAATCCCACAGTAGTACATTCCCACGGTTCCCCGGTTACGTTTATGTCTCTTATGGAATAGAAGGTGGGCTAATTGCCATACACACAATTCCAGTCTCCATACTACTAAGGATTTCGAGTTTGTAAAACTCCGTAATATTTTGGACAATACGGGGTACGAATCTAGGACCTCTTCTCGCTCAACAGTCCCGCTTCCAACCACTGCACCAACGAGGCAGGCAAAAAAATGTCGCGACAGCTCAAGTGTGCAGGAGGTGTGCATGCGTGGGCCGCGTACCCCGTAGTGCACCTCGCGCAGGTGGCGGTAGAGGCTGGAGTACCAGCCGAAGGCGGCGCCGCACTGCGCGCAGCGGTGCGGCGTGTCGCGCGTGTGCATCGCCACGATGTGGTACTTCAGCTTCGACGCGTTCTGCAATGCAATGCACATGGTGGGCTGCGGGCAACACTCCCTTAGGGAACACCGGTTTCAATTACTACAACGGGCTAATGATGCCACAGTATGAACTGCACACAACATCTCTCTGCTTTTATTCATTCATCTATAATCTGTATCATGCATATTTATAGCAAATGACCAAACAGTATTATGAAGTTCGATCTAATTCTGTTGCAAACTTTGATCATTTGCATTCTGATTCTGAAGGTAGGTGAACATGTTTAACTACAAGCTTGTCCCAAATCGATTGTATAAGTAATAAGACAGATCAAATTGATTTTACTAAAACTTACACATTTCCTGAGACAGACTGAAACATGATTATGGCTTGCGGTGAATGTAAATAGGAAGTTCTCACCTGATAGGACTTCCCACACACATGACACAGGTTGTCCTTCTTCTCCTTATTTGTGTGTATGTTCTGCATGTGGACATACAGAGTCGTATGGCATTTGAAAGCCTGCAACCAATTAATAATGGGGAAGTGAAAAAAGAGAATTTTTTAGTTATCAATATACTAAAGTGACGTCACGTTCATAATCCCCGAAGATATAGGCAGAAGAGTTAGTACACTCCCATGTTTCATCAATTACATTCACTTTACATCAATACTTGTAACTCATACTTACTTTATTTGTAATTAAGTTTAAGCTATCTGTAACTCAGGATGCCTTGTTTTTGAGGCAATAAATGATTTTATTATTATTATTATTATTTACGTCCCACTATGGAGTAGGGGATAAGCCTATAGTACTGAGAATTTCATGTTAAAAAAAACCTAACAACGTCTAGCCCAACCTGGGTCCGACACCTTCGACCTCCGCACTCACATCTGCAACCATTAGACGAATGAGACAGTTTTTATAAATATCCTTTTACCTTTCCACATAATACATATTCCAGACATATGTAACATGCAGTGACCAACGGACAGAGAGTACTCACATTGTTGCAGATCTGACAGCGGTATTTGACCTTCTTGAGATGCTCCCAGTCGATGTGGTCCCGCAGACGCGTCTTGTCCACAAACTTCTTCCCACACTCGTTACACATGAAACTAAAAAAGAAAGCTTACACACACAAATGCAATACACAAAAAACATATCAGATAACACATAGAATCTAGTGCACTACATAGGCCTTAGAAATGTCCTATTGGTTTACAAGAATTTAATCCTATATAAGGCCATAACAACTTGACAGTGGCTTGTCTACAATCTATTTCGACTCGTACGAAATATACAAATAAAATCAAAACAAGTTGTGTTTTTTTTTTATCTCGCGCTATATGCGACTGATTAAAGTATACAAAGTTTTATAGCATAATTTTAATTCCATTGTTGAAAATAATAAGCATATACGAATTTTATACATAATACCTATTGTACAACATGTCAAATCAAAGCAAAAATTTACACATAATGTTGAAGCAAAATTTATACATGCGTACAAGAAAGCAACAACGTCAAAGCAAAATACATACACACAAAAAATATATTATTATTATTATTATAACGTCACGGCAGGTCCCTAACAGGATAGGCAGAGTGTCAAATACGTGTATCGTTAGAGACAAACAGATAATATGCAGCGCTCACTTGTATTCGCTCTCGGGCACGTGGCGGCGCGAGATGCGCAGGTGCTGGCGGTACGTGGCCACCGACGCGAAGCTCTTGTCGCACTTGGCGCAGTGCAGCTCGCCCGTGTCGCGCGCCTGCACACGCGGCGACACGTTACACGTCCCAGCATGCAATATGAGGTTAGTCTATTGCCATACTCCGGGCACAACACTTAGACCCCGAGCTAGTGCTAGGAATTTCAAGTTAGAAAACTCAATAACCGGGGATCGAACCCGGGACCTCTCAATCACTAGATGAGGTGATCAATGATATAATATTTATTGATGTGTGTCATAGTAGGGTGTAATACCTTGTGAGTTCTCATGTGTCGTCCAAGATTAGACTTCCACTGGTACACTCTGCCACACCTTGGACAGGGGTATCTGTTCTGTCCTTTATGTAGTACACTGCAACAAACGGTGAGAACATTGATAAGTAACATAGCCTTCTATATGTAAACTCTGGAAGCACTTCTGTACAATTGTATTTCAATTAAATTTATAAAAACGTCCCCCACCCATTCCCCCTACTGAGTGCAATTGTTTGCAAAGTTTGATTCAAGACTGAACTTCGTTAGGGCGACGTTACGTTTGGGTAAAATAAGTACCTAAAATAATGAAACAAGGATAACTCAGATAAGAAAGCCTAGACTCACTTCCTGTGGTATCTGTAGGTCTTTCGCGAGCTGAAGGTCTTCCCGCAGTCGGCGCACGTGGGCCGCTCGGGCAGCACCTCCGCGCTGCGCGGCCGCCGCTTCGCCTTGCCCACACTCACCACCTTCCCCTCCTGGCCATGCACACATGTAAACCTCACTAACTTCAAAAATAACTGTAAATTCGCCTGCAAGCCCAGCGAGGGGATTATGGGCAACGACACCCATTTAGGAAGCCCATGTACAGCAAAAAACTGAAACAGGCTGTTAAAGATGATGATTACGATTCAAGGCCATAACATCAACATCATATAGTCAGCAGTGACTATTTCTGTTCAAAGGGAGCTGGGAGTTTTTTTCCTGTGTATCATAACTCAAATAGTACTAAGATTTATGAATGTTAACTATAATAAAGTAAATCTTTAATGGGCCTCTACCTGTAACCCTAAATAAATATTTTCAAATTTACAGGATTACATAAAGTATGGGTCATTGAGATCTTTTTTGTTAAGACAACACCAAACAATTACATGTACTATCAATACAGATAGTGTGTATGGTGTGAAATGAGTTACAAGAAACCCACCGGCTCCATTTCCACATTAGAATGTTTCACTTCAGAGTCACACACATCTTCCATCGCAACATCCGTATCTCCAACAGCATCTCTATCACTGCCTCCATCAGACAGCGGAAGCTCTATCGAGGTCTCTATTTTCTTATTCATCACCTTATTCTTTAACTTCACCTTTTTTTTAACTTTCTTCTTGTGCGGCTGAAAAGATATAAAAGAAAGTATTTCTATATAATTTACACACATTATGACACAATGTATTTTCACACTGTATTTTCATGTGTAGTTTTAGTTTTATTAATGATCACCAACCTGCTTCATTTTGTCTTTCTTGTCCCTTTTGTCCTTCTTAACACTGCCACTCTTCTCAAACTCCAACTCGTACACAAATGTTTCCGGTTCATTATGAACATCTTCCTTCTCACTTTTAACATCCGCCAACAGGTCCACTGGCTCCTCTTTGATATCCACTGGGTAACATATGCTGTGTATTGAATGTATTTGAAGATTTGGTGACTTCGCTTGAGGGGGGTTTGTGGAATCCTGAAATATTAGAACCAAATAATGAAGTTACACTTTTTGCTGTACCGTTTACAATACATGAGTGTATATTCGGCAAGGATAAGACATGTAATGGTGCTAGGTAATATCCATATATAGGACATTATATCATCATACTAGATTCTTTGCAGGATAGACACATAGCACCTAATGCCAACTATATCCTTATAGATGAAAAGTGCTTCTACATTCATCACTCATACATACATATGAATGACATCATCAATGTACATTTGTACATATATTGTTCTGCTATCCTAATAGCCAACTTGAATGTCCACCATTCATTAAATAGTAAGGTCATTGGAGTGTGGTATTGCAAGTTACATTAAGTGTGGTTCAGGAACAGTCATTACTTATGTCCAATGTAATAGCCATTCTGATATGTACCATACGAACATTTTCACTTTTTATATGAGAAATATTACAATATTTTCATGGAATTCTTACAAATACTCCATTGTGTTTATAAATCACACCTAGGAAACTATCATATTGTGTTAGATTGACAAACAATGACTGTTAATCATGTGAGAACAAAATACATAGAGGTACACAAGCATAGAAGCAGTGCTACTGACTCAATATTATTAGTTTATGACATGGTATGACAAGTCTATCCATATTTTAGTTGTGATAACTTCTATTCCTAATTATCTCTATAAATGTAGGCTAACTTCACTCAATCTCAATCAATCAATATTACCTGATGTAAATAATCCAGCAGCTCTGTATAACATTTTTGCACCTGGAGCTTGAAACGCTGGAACCTCTTCAGTAGGGCTTGGCACTCCCAGCAGATGTGCATGGATAGTTTCAGAGGGCTGTCTGTGACCTAAATTTGTTAGATTTATATGTAAATAATCAGAGGGCAAACAACAAAGTATTTATAGATAAGGTTATGCAAACCCAGGGAGAATAGCCTTTTCCTTATGTTATTAAACATAAGTACACCCACATACTTCTCGATCGTACACCAATAAAAAATATCAAATGGCTGTTGTCAAATAATCTAAGCCATTACAAAAATTTACCACTATGTTCCAAAAAAATTGTATATGAATTATTAATCGTTCATTCCTTTTAAAGACATCTTATTAAATAAAGCGTCAGAAATGAATATTCATGGGATTTATATCTACCAAATTTTTCTACAAAAAAATATTAGGCCTATTTGCAGCAACGCTTGTAAAACCGTATTTCAAACGCTAGTTTATAACTTAACATTTTTTATATACCCATTTCACAGCCTCAAATTACAATCACTCGTCTGACAGAGATAAAAATAATCGCATTTTTAATTCAATCTTACTGATATTTCGTGTAAAATCTGTTCATAAACATTACACAGCCCAGTGTCGTTCAGTAAATACAGATTTCTTCCCGAACAGAAGCACGCTGTGCACAAAGTGTCCATTTTTAACATTAATTATGACGTCCGATTTATATTTTATTATTTAATAGACACAATTCATACGATTTTATAGTTTTGTATTCGTTTTTATTCTTTAACAAATGAACAGTTTGCAAGACAAGCCGATAGAACCAAGCGTCGTCTCCTCACGCTGTCACACTTTAACATTGTTTGACGTACCGCTGACAGAATTCCACTGAAGTTTGCGATTCTGTGACGTATGAAGCTTGTGAAAAGCTTTATGAAGCTTGATAGGAAAATACTTATGAAAACAATAAAAGTTAGTGAAAATTATGCAATTTTTGTATATTACATATTCTTATAATTACTGCTTTCTATTATATTTCTATAATGCGATATAGGTATAATATTGATTGTTCTACTGAACTTTGTCTATATATAGGTGTCTCAATTTTTTTAATATGGGATGTTGACAGGAACCTCCCCGAGCGGTGATAATGTATGATAAACTACGAATACATACCGAATAGCGCACCCCTGTACTTTGCGGCTAATCCTTTCAACACGATGGCTCATTACTCGACGGCCCCTCTCAGGCCCACCCAATAAGCTCAGCTCGATTCGAGTCGATTCGAAGAATTTCAATATTGCCATAGAGTATCTGTTCTTCTAAATACCTATATCAGGTTGAAATGTAATTATATAACTGAATCTGTAAACCAAATATTTAAAAATCTCATTTTACAGCAATATTTCTTCCGATAACACCTATTTTCTTAGCAATAGATGCAAAAAAGTACAATCAAATTACATAATTTACAGTATGCTACGTACTCTTATGATTGTTGATAAGTACAGTTCATTCACATAAATGTTATACATTTTCCCTGATTTCATTGAAATGCGAAGAGTATCTCTAATATACTCGTAAGTGCCGTGAAATACCTCAATGAAACGAAAATGTACTTATAAATAAATTTATTTTTAATACTACATAAGTAACATAGACTTTCGTTCAAATAGCGATACTAAGTTAACTGGCAACACCCTTATCTTTATCCTTACTTTTCTTTTTCTTCTTTTTTTTCTTCGTTGTATCCGGTTGCTTAGTCACATCATTGTATTTTAGTAGCATCTTATACATCTTCAAAAGCTGTTTCGCTTCTTTTTTCATTTCTGTTGTTACCGTGTCTTTTACGACTTTATCTTTTTTATCTGTAATATTTGCTTCATTTGTGGGTGTGGAAACATCATTCTGCTTTTCGTTAGTATCAGTATTGACACTTGCCGCTACATTTTCAGTAACTTCTGGTTCCTTGACTGGGTCGACATATTTAGTAGACGCCTCTAAAGTATTGTAATGTTGTATTGATCCTTCAATCAGCTTATTAGGATCTAGTTGGTCTTCAGTATCTTCTTTTTTATTTGTTTTGGATTCTGTCTTAGATTCTTGTAACTTCTTTTTGAGATATAAATTTTTCTTTCTCATAGCGTTCAAAATATTCGCAGTACTCAAAACCTCTTTTACTTTCGTACTTTTTAAATACCTGTCTTTCCAAGAAACGCTTGCTAGGTCCTCAGCGGTTAATTCTTCTTCTTTATCGGGAACTATATTTATTTCTACCTCGTCCATGTCAATAGATCTGACTCTTTCTATTTCATCTATTTTCGCCGAAAGGGCTTTTATTTCTTCTGTTGTGGGTTCTTCAGATATTGATATTTCTTCTATTTCGTAACAGGAAGAGTCGTCTGATAGTTCCAATATTTCTTCAAGATCATCGTCGAAATTCGTGTTACTCACATCTGACTTATCAGCAATGCTTGTCACAGTTTGTTTTAATTTATCAATATTATTTATATCTGTTGTTATAACAATGTTTTTTTGAGAATCATCTATTTTTTCACGTCTAAATTCTTTCCTTACTTCTGGTGTTAATATAAGTTCACTAGTTTCAGTGTCATTTGCTTTATTCACTGTTTCAGTATAAAAGTTCTGGTCAGCGTTCTTGCGAAAATCCTTACTTTTCTTAGATTTCTTCCCTTTCCTGGACTTCTTTTCCTTTTTCTTCTTTGTCTGTCTCTTGTCTTCATCGTCAGAAATACATACTACCTCTGTTGGTAATTGACTCTCTTCGACCTCAGAGCTATCTCTATCAGAGAGTTCTCCTTCAGATTTCTCATTTATTAAGTTTGATTTACAAATTTCTCCTCCATCTTCTATATCTTTATCACTTTTTTTCTCTATATTAGCGTCTTTATCAATTATATTTACATCTGCATTTGAGGTCGAATTATTACTCTGTATTGATATTTCGGTATCTATTTGTGAATTACTTTGTAATATGTCTTTTATTTTCCCCTCTACCATTTTAGTATTCTCTTTCATTTCTTTATCATTTTCTCCTTCTGCAGCAACTTCATCCCTTTTTGTTTCTTGAGCTTCAGTTTTTTTATACTCTTCTACATGCTTCGCTATTTTCGTGTTTAGATTAATGTCTGTTTGTTTATCAACATCAAACAGTTCTAATGGTATATCTGTTATTTCTATGGTATTGTTTGTTTTCGTTGATTCAGTATTATTTTTGTCTATTACAAGTACGCAACTGTTATTCTCCGTATCTCTTTCTACATTATTGGAAAATTGTTTTTCAAGTGTTACATTGTTGGTAGAAGTATCACTTTTAAAAGATTTACTGTTTGAATCAGTTTTTTCCAAATCAGATATTAATTTATCTTCCATTGGTTTTACTTTTTCAACAACTTTATTAGTTTCTTCTTTTGTTTTAGTATTTTCAGTACAAGAAATTTTGACCACACTGTTTTCTTTATTCTTGACTAAATCTTTTTTACTACTTTTACGAACTTTTTCATCTACACTGTCAGAATCTTCACAAGAATCTTCAGTATCACTTGACATTTCAAATGTTTTCCTCTCTAAACCTTCTAACAAATCCAGTTTCTCTGTATCTGACAATTGCAAAGTTATTTCATCGTGATCACTACCTTCTTCGACCTTTTTCTTATCTTTTTTCTTCTTTTTCTTATCTTTATTCTTGCATTTATTCTTAGTGTCTTTAGAGAAATCTTTTACAGTTGTTTCGACGATTCTACTGGTGCAGTTTTTTGTATTTCTTGGAACCGCGGCTGGTTTTATTGCCTCTAGAGGGCTGGTAACTGTTTCTGTTGAATTTTTTTTATTGCCACGTTTATTGCTGTCCACAACTACAGGTGTATGACTAGTTACAGTGGCATTTATATCTTTTTCCACACCTTCATCAGTACTTTTTGTAATACGATTAATATTCCTTTTCAGTTTGATCTTTCTAGAAGTAGTCGTTTGAGGCACTGTTATAACGAGATCGTTAACTTTCTTAGTTACAGTTTTTGTACTTTCAGTTACATCGCCAGTTCTTTTTTCATTCTCTTTCTGAGGGGCTGCTATTCTATCTGTAATTCATTATTTTAAATTAATATAACAGATATAACAATATTGTATACTGTGCAACAAATTCGAATGTAGAAAACAGAACGTTTATACAGTTTGCCCGGTAGTATCATGGTAGCACTTATTTATATCGTGACGCAATTGTTACTACAACAATTCGTGTTTCGCTCTTAAGAATGTGGTCGCCACATATATAATAAAAGACTATCTCAATCCACAGAAGCATCAACACTTATAGAAGCGTTGAAGGTAGGCTATAAATCCTACCTTGAACAGGAAAAATACTAACGAATACTAGCTGTTCTTATACCAACATAATTATACTAACAAAACAACAGCACCTAACTGTTGCAACCAATTCATCAAATTAGCACTAGTAATCTTATTAATCACCTATACTATCTAAATAATCTAACACTAAGCCTTTTTCGGGGTTCATTGAAGATGTCCATGGACAGAAGCCATTACTTGTAACTGGACACATGTTCCTTTGAAATTGTTCAGGATTTGCTCCTTAAAGCCACTTATTTTTGTCATCCAACAATGGTTTTGGATTTAGATTTAACTTCTCTCTAAACCAAATGGTTTCAATCGACCTTATTGGCATACTGCTGGCCTTATGAACTTTCTAAATTCATTTTCAAAATGTTTAATTAAGTAATAGAATTACTTCTTAGTATTAGCCTACTTAAACTTTAATGTTGAACACAGCACTGCACTACTTTATTGGTGAAGAGACAATGGCTATTGTTATGGGCTCATAAATACAGTCCTTTTTAAATATGAACAAGTTCCATATTCTCACCTTCCAACTCTTGGACATTGGGCTTCTCATCTTCACTACTGATCTCCACAACCTCAGCAGTCTCCTCTTTTATCTCCACCTCGTCATCAGAAGTGTTGCCAGTCACTGTTTCTGTGGGCTCGCCCGCTGACACTGGTAAGACAAAGATTAGTTGAATATTTTTAACTAGTGATACATGATACAAGTTCATAGGTAGCACTGTAACACCAAAATTATATGCAAAATATGTATAATTAGACTGATGTGTTACAATATGCAAGATTTGGATGGCTAAGGTAAGTGAGAAAGTTTATTAAAATAATACAACACCCTAATATTACTGGAGATGATAATATTACTAACAATATTTTAGAACAAGCTAAACACGGCCAACAGATCGAAAACTAAGCAGAACCTAAACAGTTGCAGCTGGACAGCTGACATACTACACAATATATGTATATTCTAGGTATGTCCGACAGATAATTATGCCTTCAGACAAAGAATATTTAAGTTACTCATACAAGTATTTGTTCTCGGTGGGAATTAAAGACCCTTATGTAAGCAGTCTGAGATCTGTCATTGGATCGACAAGCCCATCAAGAATTTAAGATGAACTTTCATGTAATTTAACAGTAGTATGTGATCAAGTAGTTGGTATTTGTAAATGACATAAAATGTGAATTTGTGTAAATAGATCATTGGTACTTGGTGTAAGTTATTTCTCCTCAATCCCTAATCCTCACACTGAGGATGGGCATTGTAAGCAAAAACCCCTTAGGGCAGGCCTATGTCCGGCAATGGAATTAGGCTGATGATGGTGGTGATGTGGTGTAAATTACCTTATCAACTATTTATTAAACAATTAACCTCTGACACCAATTTCCGCTGTATTTCTAATTGGCTTGGTATATTGTTGTATGTAATATAATCCAAGCGTTTGGTGGGTAGACAAAAGTAAAGAGATCTTAGTTAATAATTTGCATGGGTGCCAATCAATGTTGAAGTGGTATGATTATGCTCTAAGTCTCCCATAGTTGTAACTCACTTGTAGTGAGGTATAAAAAGAGTTGTGGTGAAACATTTTTCATATAAAAGCATGCCTTTGTGTTTTTGAAATTTGATTAGAATTAATTTAGAGTGTGACATGTTCTCAGCAATACATATGTAAAACCTCACTCACCAGCTAAAGCCTGTTCTTTTTGCAGTTGTGCCCTTATCGCCCTAGCCCTAGCCTGCAGCTCCAATAGCTCCAGCATCGTTAGGCCGGCCCTACGCGACTTGTCCTCCTGCTCCCTGTCCTCGTCCACATTATCCTTGGATTTCTTCTTCTTGGACTTTGACTTTGAATGGTGTTTGTGCTAGTAATAAAAATGGCCATAAAAATTTCGCTTTGCCACAAATATAATATTGGAAAACATCACATGGAATTAAAAGAATGATGCATAATGCATTTTTAAGCCACTTTCATATAGTGGTTTTATTCGCTTAGCCTTGACTATGGTTAAGTACAAAATATTCCCATAGTCTGATAAATAATCAACTAACAAAATTATAACTGTACTGCCCAAACAAACTTGCTACATACTCATATAGTAAAATGTAACATCACATCTGTAATCACCGTGCTAGGCAGAATGTAGTGCACATCCCCATTTCATCAGTTATGATTATGACCCACTATCAAATAGGGGGTTGCCTATTGCCATGCAACAGACACAAATCCAGACTCCAAGCCACTACTAAAAAATCGATGTTAGAAAAATCTGACAGTGCCTGATGCGGGATTGGAAACTAGGACCGCTTAATCGGTAGTCGTATTTGCAACCAACACAATGAACAAGGCAGTCAATAAAGATTGTATAGACAAGCAAATAACATCATAACTCCTCATGAAAGAATAAAAACGGTGTCAATATCTTCAGACAACTTATACACTGTCATCTGAACACTAGCGCCTACACTGGTACTAGACAGCTGATATAGATGTGTAGACTACTGAATTGAATGTTAGTGGTTTGATTTCCGTCCAGGACTTTAATATTTTTGTGTAAAGAATTAGTGTTAATGTTGTTCCTGGATATCTGATTACCACAAAGAAGACTCAGTCTAGTTTAGGATCAGATGGATGTAAGTAAGATGTACATTTATATTATTCTTATATCACTCACTAAGCTGGTGTCAACAAGGTCTAGAAAAATCAATTAGGTACCTTTTTTGATTTCTTCGAACTAACTTGACTGAGGATCTCATCATCGGAGGAAATACTGTCCAAAGATATAGTCTCCAGCATATCCGGAGATGACTCGCTGGACGACTCTGTGTCCGAAGGTGGCTCAGCACCATCGAGAATAGCGCAAAGACGTTTGGAGCTTATACCCAGCAGCTGGAATTTAAAATAATTTGTGATCTTCTCATGTCTTCTTATGATGAAACTTTAGTGACAATGTTTCAGTTTTATAAAAGTAAATTCAAAATCGTATATTTCTTATAAGTAAATTACCTCTTCCATACACAGCTCCTGTAGGTCACTGATATTAATATGTCGCACACATTCCGGGGCCATTTCCTTTAGCTCTTTAGGTTTGAGGACAGTAAAGACCTGATGCATAAGCTCGACTCGATCGTGGATGTAGTAGGCTAAATCATGCTCCTTCTGGCTGGAGGCCCGTGAAGTTGAGGTATCAGAGGTTTCTTGTTTTACCTTGTGTCTCTTTGATCGTTTCATTTCTAATTATTTTTAAAGAATTTCAACTTTTAAGACTTTATTTATAGTACTTTGTACTACAGACTACACTATTTTTGCAGCCATCAGATAGTATCCTATTAATTTACGCAAACATGACCATTATTTCTATTCAGGTATAAATCTGTTCATCTTAAATTTGTCTGACTATCTACAGCAGCTGCTGTCATATTTGACGTTCAACAAAATTAAAGTTGCGTTCCTAAACTTTGTTTACGTGTGTTAACATTCAGAACTCTATTTTTAAAATAAAAAAGAACTAAAAAAAAAACAGTTTAAAAATATTCTTTTGACAAAACTGACAAGCACTCACAATTTCAGCATTTTGTATTTCACTCGGTCGTTATGTGGCTGAAATAAATTATCCGTCGAAGGACAAAATGCCAATGGACGTGATTTTGAGCGCGTGCTTGGATCAAGCCCTCCAGGCGGCGTTTAAATCGTTCTTGATGCATTTTTGTCCAAAAGTCTCAGCTTTGTTTCCCCCCATACATATGAATAAATACTTAGATACTTATACATTAAATCTAGGAAACTTTAAAAAAGATTTGCTTGGTGTATTTGGAAGTATCTGAGTAATCAGAGGTTTTAAAAAAGGCGCGCTAAGATCAAGCAAAAAAATGGCCGTCGATATTTTGTATCAAAGCGATTCATTCATAGTTGTAAATAAACCATACGATATGTACATCAACTCTGATGACGAAAATGAAAAGGTATGTTCATTATGAATATTTATAATAATAATTCAATTTATGATTTTGTAATAGCATTTAATGTAAGGTTAAGTTTTTATTTTTACTATAACTTTTTTTAACGATTAGATTATAGCATTGATTTCAATTTTAGGTTTATTTGTATAATAAATTAAACGGTTTTATTATTTTTATATAAATATGCGTTTGTTTTCGTACCATAATATTTAAAATATAATATGTAGGTGAAACCGGTACACGTTCCACACTTAGAATATAGGTACATTATCGCTTTACCCTTATTCTGAGAATGTCTCACAATTGAATAATGGTAAATGGGATAAGGATTTATTTTAATGAAATTATGCATTAGGTTTCACTAAGTACAATGAAATTATAATAAATATTTGCAATTTTGGAATATCGTACTGTAATTATTGATCAGGTAAATTAGTAATAGACACAGAGGACCTTAAGATCATCGCACATTACCAACACTTATGATCTTGACCGCTTGCAGGTGTTGGACACCCGACAAAGAATTCTCTTTATCATAGTATCTCAATCAAGTACCAACTTGAGTGAGTAATATAATATGTATTATCTAAGATAATTACCTACCTAATAAAACCTGTAATCCTCGTAACGATAGGCAGAGGAGTCTAGTATACTCCCACAAGTTCCACATTTCGCCAGTTACGTTCATGTCAAATTACGAAATTGAGGGTGAGCTTATCGTCATATGTTGGACAACCAGAACCAGACTTCCAGTCACTACTAGTAATTTCTAGTAGAAAATCTAAGTCAGAAAAATCCAATAGTACCTGACCCGGGATTTGAACCCAGGACCTCTCAATCAGCAGTCGCACTTGAAACCACTTGACCAACGAGGCAGCCTTATATAATTTATCATTTGGTGTTAAGTGGCAAGTTGAAATTACTGATCTCAAAAGAATACCTCACTATGGGCCCATCTAGTTGGTAATTGACTATTTGAGTAATAAATCTTTTTTATGTACATAAAGAAGTATTTAGATATACTCAATTTTACGTTTCCCCTTAATGTACTGACCTGAGAAGACGTGATAAGAAATTAGATTATTTTTATTCTCTGTTTTTTCGTGTGAGCTCTCGCCTCTCAATATTATTTTATAACGATATTTAAAGAAAAGTAACATCACGCATGTAATCCCCGAAGAGGTAGGCAGAGGAATATAGAACTCTCCCACGTTCCACCAGTTACTTTTACGTCCCACTATGGAGTAGGTGGTGAGCCTATTGCCATACCTATACCGGGCACATATCCAGACATCGATTCACTACTAGAAAATCTAAATTAGAAAATTTAGTAGTGCCCGACCCGGGAATCGAACCCAGGACCTTCCGTTCGGCAG
>DWDV01000351.1:0-17657 GCA_018245615.1 Mimoniades ocyalus | reverse complement strand
TAATATTGTATGTAATGCTGTTGGTGTGTCATTAAATAAATAAATAAATAAATTTATTATCATTAGACTGTCTCGTTGATCATGTTGGTTGCAAACGCGTCTGTCGATCGGGAGTCCTGAGTTTAAATCCGAGGTCGAGCGCTATTAGATTTCTCTAATTTAGATTTGTTGTAGTAATAGATCTATTGTAGCAGTGTTTCGGAGTCTGGATATACATACTCGTACATACATATGCCCAGTGTATGGCAGTGGGCTCACCCCCTATTCTATAGTAAGACGTAAACGTAACTGGTCAAACGAGGGACTGTGCTATACTCCTCTACTTTCCTCTTCGGGGTTTACAGAAGTGATGTAACGTTACATTAACTTATTTATTTCCACTGATACGCTTTTAAAATAAGCAGTTATTCAGTGTTCTCACAAAGTACACATTTTAATAACGATGAAAGGAATTAACCAAACATTTCTACGTCCGAAAATCCAAAATACATTCTAAAGTAGTCAAGCGCTGTGTATGTGCCTATGATGTTTCTATTAAAATTACTATTCCATTAATAGATATACGAACGAACATTATATTAAACATCGATACAAATAATTGTTATTATATTAAACTACATTTATAACCTGCACTGTAGTAATACGTTGAAATCTCTTACAGATGTACAAGAAGATTAGTAGTCAACATGTTTACATCAACAAATGGCATACCTACATACGAGTAGCTCCCTAACACTGCTTTAAACTATGCTCTCCGCTGTCGCTAAGAACGCACCTCACCGAACGACCCTATAAGACAGCTCATTTGCCTAACGATTTTGATTTTTTCTGAAAATCCATTGAATGGAATTATGGAAACGGTCATTAACCAATCTGAAGGATTTCCTGAAATCTTTTTCAATATCTGATTTTGTTGTACGCAACGGGTCATTGAATGATTTCTGTTGAGTCATTCATCGATTAAGTGTGGCGATGCCCTGTCCACATTAACAGTTTTCATAATAATATAATAAGCCGTTAATTTTATCAATGACAATAACTAAAATTGTGATAATGAAAAGTGTGAGTAAATAAAAGCAATAATGAAATAATAAATGTCAGCATTATAAATAATAAATTTTGTTGAAATAACTGTTACTTATCGTTGGTCGATTTGTTGCGAGTGTGGCTGCTGTTTGAAAGGTCCTGGGTTCAAATTCCGACTCGGGAACTATTAGATTTTCCTAATGTGGAATTTTACGTCTACGTTAAGACAAACTTTAAACAGCTTGTGTACTCTATAACGTATAACATACTACCACTCGTGACAAACCCCATTTTACAGTTACAAGTCAGCTGGTATAGATTTCTTATTTAATTTTTCTTATTACTTGTTAGTCTAGAGCGTTTGGACATCATCCTGCCTGATGGAAAGCGCAGACTATTCCAAAGATTGAGCATGCATGCCTAACAACAGCCTATTTATCCTCGCCCTGAGGTGTCTTAGGTTGTTTGTGTCCGGAAACTTATAACTGAACAGTATCTCTATATAAATCTCATTCAATGTGATCAATATAGCATACCTTTATTTAACCGTTAGTACACAAATGAATAAATCCTGAAACGTGAATCAGACCGCAATCACAGTGGACTACCTACATTTTAGGGAATGTAACAAAACGTAAATGCGACCACAAATTACCTGCAACTGCGGTAATGAATTGGACGAATCGAATTCTACGATACAATATACCAGGAATAGTATATGTGAAAGCCAATTTCATTGTTACTGCATGGAAAATAGGAATATTATAAAATTTCACGTCATTTTATTGAATAAATTTTAATATATCCTATGGTATTACATGTTTATTTGGTGTTATTGAATGGGAATTTCAAAACCTTCATATCTATCTCCATAAACCGTGATGGTTCTGCTGGTTAGAAGGCGACGTTTTAGGTTATTACTAAAACGCAAACTACTTAGAGAAATTTACTCTATGATCACTGGTAAGCCCTTTCAATAATTCATTCAAATCATTTCATCAAGAACATCGGAAGAAAAAGTAAAATAACAGTTACAGGTCGTTTACAGTATTACCTAGGAAAGAATTCATTCGCAAATTCCAAATTCATTTGGCCATGTTTCACCTTTCTTCCAGAAATACCCGGATCTGACACGATCCGGATATGCTGACAATTATGTACCGCGAGCGGAAGTCATCAATCGGTCGGTTGGACAAGAGCACAGAATGGAGTGTATTCACTGCTGTACATTAACAAGGAATTCATTAATATTTCGTGAATAACAGTAGTATTGAATAGAGTAGGTAGTATTCAATAGAAGAGCATTAAATAGTAGTATTAAATAGAAGAGCATTATATAGACGAGCATTAAATAGAAAAGCATTAAATAGAGTAATATTAACTAGAGTAGTATTAAATAGAGTAGTATTAAATAGAGTTGTATTAAAAAGAGTAGTATTACATAGAATAGTATTAAATAGAGTACTATTCAATAGTGAAGTAGTGAATACTCGAGAATTGTGAATGGTAATAAGTAATTATATTTTGGGACGTTTCCACACACTGATTTTTCCATCTGATTCCAAAGTAAGCATAGACAGAGCTTGGTTCATGGTAACCAGATGGCTGATTAACTACATACCTATAAATACTTACTCGTATGTACGAGTATATAGACCTTTTTTTACACTCATCACACAAATGTTTATTCTAAGTGGGAATCGAACGGGAGTCAGGTTCGCTAACCACTGAATCAACGGTAAACAGTAGATGCAGTAGCAGACTAGGGCGTTAACCGCTCTTCAGCCTGAGAAGAGACCCATGTCCAACAGTGATACGAGAAAAGGATTCATGATGACGATGATGTTGAATATTGACACATATAATAATATTTGTCGCAACAGAAATGCATTATTATTAGAAGAAAAAAAACTAACAAAAAAACCTTATTTCAACTGACAACGCCAAATATATTATCTAAGTAAATGAAGTAGGTAGGTAATGTGTTAATTTAATAATAGATACACAATAACAATCGCACGGAGAAGTTATTTACGAGTATTCGTCTTGCTCAGTTATATTTACCAACTATCTAGACCGTACTTGAAACTGTTTGGAATATTATTTGTGTACAGACTTATGAATTTGTGTCATTTTTGATAAAAGGGTCAGATCTGTCCTATTCCGGACGTGATGACAATTAAGCAGTACCGCCGGAAGGTATCAAACGGCCGGCCTGAACTCGCACCCGGATAAAGATGACCGGATCACTACGAGGATGGAAAATTTATAGCTACATTGGCAAAAGAGTCGATTTGCAAATAAATTATAATGCAATGAGTTATACAAACATGTTTTAATAAATAAATTTGAAAGTAACCAAACAGAATGCTTCTTTGTTATGTAATTTTTTTCGCTTCATTTTGCCCAGCATAACTTAGGATTTCATACATCGATGATGCCCGAGACAAATATACGATCGAAACAGACATAGACGCTTCCTCAAGCTCGTAAGTCCCAATACAAATCCCTTAACCAATCTTACAGATATCTGACCGGATACGAATTGAGCCTTGAACCGCCCAAAAAACTGTCCGGTAGCCGATGTCGAGCTATTGTGCTCAATTGATCATTTCTTTCATTTTTATTACGTACCATTTTAGGACACGCTATGTACTGCCATTCTGTACATTCTTATTTCTAATAATAGAATGTAATATAATTTAAATAAGTCTGATGGGAAATAGAAATTACACCATTATGTGCATCGACTACTATTCTTTGTGTTTTGCTGTGATTAACTTAATTATATAATCCATATTGGAAAGTATATAGTATTATAACTTGTGAAATAATTTTCGTTCGTTGTTTCTTATTGTATTTTTTTAATATTTGCATAGATACCTCTTATTAATTCATTAGAAACATGACTTGTGATCTGTGTAATAAGTTCTAATTTAAAACGCAGTATTAAATTATTTTTATTGATATTAAAGTACCGAGCAATTTCCACTCCTTCCCAGTTATCACTATTTCCAACATGTACCTAGTGTTCTCTCTAACAAGATTGTGACTTTCCGCGTTGCACTCATCCTTTTACCACGTTCGTTATTCTGTTCCCGAGTTCACAAACACGGAAACCCATATTAAGTCTAAAGGTACTGTTCCATCACAAACGACAAAACGAACAATAGAAAGGAGCACGTTGAAAAAATTGATGCTCATTTATTAGATAACATTCACCTACGATAATTAAAATGAACATTAGTTATAAACAGTAAAGTTGCTACTAGTATGAAGAAAGATTTAAAAAAAAACTTTATAGTCAACCTTTTTTCACGAAAATCATTTTACATGTCAGTTTTATAACAATCAACGACACTTTTATTGTCAGCCACGAACAATCAGCGAAGCTATTGTTGTCCATTTTCATGAAATTGCGTGTTAAGTGAATTAGATCGTGAACAGCGAATAATCGAAAACTAACAAAATGACAAAAGGTCGAAGTTCGAAACAACAGTGATTGTAAGCCAATGCGATAACTGGTTATATTCGAGACTAAAAGCGGACATAAAGAAAAATACGAAAATCTATACTTATCGTATCACGGGTAACCTTATCACATTCAGCAATCACAAATTGTATTTATACCGAAGTTTACTGGGATTTTTTTTATGAAGGCTTCTTTGTTAAAGATGCGTCTTCACTAGATTCTGGCTATGATCCTTAAATATGGAATCATGGGAACTTTCACGAGACGCCTCGTTGGTCGTGTTGGTTGCAAGTGCGAGTGCCGAACAAGAGGTCCTGGGTTCAACTCCCGGCACTATAGAATTTTTCTAATTTAGATTTTCTAGTAGTGGCTCGGAGTCTGTATTTGTGCCCGGTGTATGGAAATAGGCTCACCACCTATTGCACTAAATATTTTTGTTTCTTCTTGCTTGTGTTTTCAAAGAAAAGACCAGTTTGTTGCTTGCTCGTAAGGTGTACAACAAGTCAGCAAAGCAATATCGAGTGGGGTCTAATACAACTAGTTTACTTAACAACTTTCTGTTTCCGCTCCGTGACTGGAATGCTAACGAAGTATCGAAAATCTGTTCTCTGTATAACTCCAACCCAAATTAAAAAGACCTTAACCCCATTCCTACAAGGTCCCTATTCAATTAAATCGAGAACTTAATTTTCGCGAATCGATTAAGTCTATTTAATATTTGCGTCACATAAATAGGATTTCGAACCCTAGGTTTTTAGGCGAAGGTTCATTTTCGGATTGGTTTTGGAAATTTAAGTGCTTAACACTCAGAAGTTTAATCGAGTAAAGTTTTAATGAAACCATTTCCCTGGAATCATTTGCTGATGACAACGACATGAATTAAGTAGAAATACGTAATCTATAGATGCAGATGCGTCGCAAGCTGTACCCGCTACCCATTTAACGCCATGTTTAAAGGGCTAGCCCTAAGACGCACTTATCTGAATCTGGGATTACCTCGTAAGAAAGATTACATTATAATTTACACACAGGAATACACCGCAGGTGATAGCAAGTAGGTACGTGTGTTATATGTGAGAGCTGAAACTCTCACAATGTACCAATATCTCATTCCTTATTTCTTTTGACGGCCTCGTTGGTCGTGTTGGTTGCAAGCGCGACTGCCGATCAGGAGGTCCTGGGTTCAAATCCGGGTCGGGCAATACTCGATTTTACTAATTTAAATTTTCTAGTAATGGCTCGATGGCAATAGGCTCACCACCTATTCCGTAATGGGACGTAAACGTAACTGGTGAATTGTGGGAGTATACTACATACATTCTTCTACCTATCTCTTCGGGGATTACAGGCGTGTTGTTACGTATCATTTCTGTTCCAACATGACCTCCCTAAGTTTGAACTAGATGGTTCCATAATACAGTACGTCGGTTAAGCATCCAATAAAACAAAATACATTTAAAAAATATTTCCGTTGGTACCTACTACAGAAATTTGAAAATTTTACGATTACAGAAGGAAAATTCGTTTATTGTGTGCTCTATTCCAAGTGCTCGAACCCATTAGAATAATGAGTTAGCAACCCTTCAAGAGGACACTTTGTTTAACGCTTTCACCGATTGTGGTTTTTATTACTTTGAAATATGTTTCGCGGCGACTTAATGTGAATTGAAGATAAATGGAGAATACTATAATGACAGTGGCGTGTAGTGGTTTTTGTATTTACTTCCGCTTTGTTAAGGATTAGTTTAAATTCAGGCGATTTTAGCGTGAATTCAGAATTCATATTGTTGTTGTTCATTATTTGTCTTCTATGCGACAAAGCAACAGAAGTTCATATTATAAGTATTACATCGTTTAAATATTTGTTTTTAAATTTCAAGGTTGTGGAACCCATGTACCGTGTCAAATGAAGTTGTTTTTCTATAACTAAAATAAATTACACCTAGAAAGAAGCATGCGGATCGGCATTGAATCATGTGTTCAAACATCTATACCAAACATCTGAACAAAATACGGCCTATTGAAATATGTGTCAGTTTTGCTACCTTCTCATTATTTCTTTAACCGACTTCATCCCTATTAAAACTTACCCTCATTATAATATTGTATCGGTTAATGAAGATCAACTAAATAATTCATATTTTATTAAAATTTTGAAACGTTATTTATAGTGGAATTGAAGAGGCTCGAAATTTTTCAAGTTGACCTATATCTATTCAATGATATTGGAAAATTATACCTACGACCCTTCTAATTTAATTGCAATTCCTTCTCAAATCTATCTATGGTGCCAATTATCATTCGTGGGTATATTTATTTGTCAATAATTTAATTTATTCACGTGTTTATCGGAAACATGAATATGTAATAGAAATTCGTCTCATAGTTCAATTAAAGTAAAAATGTATCAGTAGCGCTAGTAAAGCTGAGTCCAAGTGAAACTAAACGTAAACCGCAAAGCAAGATAATTGCTATGTCGCATAATTGCTATTGTGTAAATTTCACTTCTAAGCGGTAACAAGTTTCTTACATAATACAAATGGCCAAGGATTCAAAAAGAAAACGCAAATTGTATAATATGACACTAAATTTTATATTTTGTTTTTACGACGAACATCTCTGAATAAAAACATCTTCAGAACGTCTTGTGCGGAATAAATACAAAAACAAAATATTCCCCTAAAATTCTACGCGTTCCAACATCCGCTTAAGAGATCCGCTTAAAGATAAGAAAAAATAATAATTTGTTTTTATCAATAGACAGTTCATATAAGTGAAACAATAAAAAAGTCAATGTTACTCGTGTATATAATAGTTTATTTCAATCTATCCTACGAAATTACATTTCGTACATTATTTACAAACAAGTCTTACCATTTTATTTAAAACTTCCATTATATGTACATATATATCGCTTTAGTAACTTAAAGTGATAAGCCATATCTACGATTAATTATTTAAACATAATCCCTTACACAAAAATCTACTAAGACATATTTCTCATACAATATGGATCTAATTTCGTTACTATCAAATTTTTTAATTTTTGCTAATGCTTTTCTAAGTTCTCCCGTCCAATGACAGTCTGGAACTACTGGTAACATTAAAAGAGCTAACACGTGTGTCTCGATCATTTTGACTTCTGCCAAGCTCATAGCAGCGTCGTAAATAAAATTGTCATCGGCGTAACAGAAAAACTGACAAATAGTGACTCCAGTATTATTTATAATATTTGCCACTGACTGATAATTACAATAATTAAATTCTTTTTTTTCGACTAGATCTATCACTATTTTACTAACTTTCTTTGCAAATAAACGAACGATTTCTGAAAACGAAGGTCTTTTTCCACTTTTTCCGCCGTGAATAATTTTTCTACATTGTATAGCTAGCTTCAGTTTCCACGCTATTAAATATATTTCTTCTTTTTTCAGTGCTTTTTGTAACATATCAAGTATACATTGGTAAACGGGAACCATGTATGCACATTCGTCTATATTCATAGGATCTTTACTTTTAATAAGATTAATAAAGTCGTGAGTAAATTTACGCGATGTATACTTAGAATAAACAACGTCAATGAGACCCCACATATCTAGTAACTTAGTTAAAATTGCGCACAATAATTCCAGGCTCTCTTGTTGTTCTTCCTTATTACGAAAACTTACTATATACTTTGCAATTAAATTCCATTTCGCCTCTACTATGTAACCTACACCGCTCTCCGAATAATGTAATTTAATATTTTTCATATCTAACATGTCATGTATATGGTCGTCTATTATTTGAACACGAATAAACTGTCTTTGAACCAAATTTATATATTTCTCCATATGGTTTATCACACTAGTTTTACGATTCATATCAATACTTTTTTCTGATAATTTACTGACAGATACCCAAGCAGTCTCTATAAAATCCCCTTTAAACAGATTTGGCAAATCTTCAGACACTAAAAGCGAATAAACTACGTCTTGATCATCGTGATTAAGCTCTGATGTGTATAGTTTTAATATGTCGTACATTTCATTTTGAGCCGTCTCATTTTCTTTCAACATTCTATAGAATAATGTTTCATATAAAAGTGTTCGTAGGGATACATTTTTTGTCTTTTTCCAGGCATCTATTATAAGCGGCTTTAATGCTTCTATTTTGTATGTTGCAAATGCAAAACGTAACCCATGTTTACGAATTGATAGTGGAGCATTAAGTACTGATTCAATAAATTTCAAAAGAGATGTCGAATTTGATAGGTAATTATAAAATACTGGCAGGCAATAATGTACATAGTCGCCATTTACATATTTAAGAAATGATGATAATACAAGAGGAGGTCGCGAATGATATGCCAATCGACATATGGCCTTTTGAACTTGTAATAAACGATTATCTATGTACATATGATCTATTTTCGGATTTTCTGGGACATATTTTTCGATAAAACAGTGTTTAAACTCTTCATCAGCTAAGTATAACACTGCGATTACTGCCATTTTAATGTTTCTGTATTCACGCCTGCCCTCTGGGAGATTTGATAAATACTCTGTAAAATATTTTAAGTATTCTTGTCCAACGTCATTTGGAAAGTATACTTTTAATTTTCGAAATAAACGACAGAGTCTAAAATTCCATCTATATACATTACACCTGATTTCAGAAATACCGTCAATGGCGATTTGTTTGTCTTGTTTTAACCAACGTAAAAAATCTCCTTCGGTTTTTTTTATAAATTTTGGTTTGAACGTTTCATGGAATTGATAATATTCAATATTTGACTGCATGAATTGTTGAACAATTTCAGGACATTCCTCATAGACTCTTTTAAAAGTGTAAATAACATTCCATACCTTATCAACTTCGGCCAATATTTTATTTTTATTGGTATTATCGTGATCATCCACCGTATCACATGTCTCGATTAGCAGTTGAACTTCATCTTCGCCATCACATGGTGTCTCCATCAAGGATTTGATTTTTTCTGCATAATAATTTATTAAATACATTGCAATAGTAGCATTTCTTTCCTTAGAAAGTTGATCAATTATTGAAGTTATATCATAATAATGTCCATAGTCCATGTATTCTATCAGAATATCTGGTATTTTTTTATTGTGAAGAATATGATAAAACAATGATCTTGCTTTATGGTTTACCTTAACATAAAAAGCTGTAGTGTATACTTCTAAACGATGAAACAGTCTGTCAAGTGAAGTCCAACATTCATTATTAAATGAATAAATATCATGATGCTCAATCACTTTATTCACGAAACTCTCATTGTGTTCTTCACTTTCATTAACATGCCTTTCAAAGTAATAGCTTATTATTTTTGTTAAATCATCTTGATTTCTAGCTGTTTCCGGTAGAATGTTTACGATGCTCGAACGTTTATATTTATCAGGTGTAAGAAAAATATAGCGTTTAATTCCGGAAAATGCATTTCGAAAACAAACGAACTTATACCACATATAGTTTTCGATTCCTGATAGCTCCTCGTCGCGTTCTATATGAAGCAACGCCCAAGCCTCCCGTTCTTCAATTGTAAGCAACTCATAGTATTTTAAATTATAAAACTTAATACTCATTTCAAACGATTCACCGTCATATTTCGAAGTGAATATCGTTTTCAAGTATAGAAACCGTTCAGTTGCAGGAATTTTCATTAGAATATATTTGTAAGTGTTATAGAAATCTATTGACCAGAAGTCATTAGGAGAATCTGGTAACAATTCGGATGCCAGTGTCTTAACATCTTCGATTGTCAGATACCTTACCAACATATCTTTATTCAGCTTATTAATATACAGAACGGGATACTGCAGAACTAGGGCTCTATGTTTATTTAAAATATGTTTGGAAATACGTCTTCCGAATCGTGTCAAGGGACCAGGATACTTCTTATCAATATAAGAAAATCTTTGTAGTAAATCCAAATACTGCACATTGGAAACAGAGTATAAAAATTGCAGTTGGTGTACTAAGCAATTGCTCGTAGATTGATGAGCGATATAAACTTGAGCGAGCTCAAATGACCCGCCGATGAAGTGTTTAAATAATTTAGAATCTCTAAAAAAATGTAAATTTGCTTCATTTTTCATAATTGAAATGGATTTAAAATTATCTGGAGTCAAAACGAGGAACTTGTAAGCATAGTGTAAATCTTTAGCATCTTTACAGTATGTATAAAAGTCTTTAGCCCTTTCACCATTTCTTAGGTACATGGATATACTTGTTAACATTTTTCTTCTCATTTTCGTCGACATGTACGGAAATACGTTTTCTGTGAGGTAGTTCGCGTTAATATAATCAGAGTATTCATCGTCGTACAACCAATGGCAATTAAGGGCGCGTGTAATGTAAAACATATCGCCACATTTTAACACATCTATTATATAATCTATATTCTTGTACCTTGAAGCGAGATCGATTTTAAATAATTTGTCGACGTCAGAATTCTCTTCTTGAGATACTGCTTCTTCGAAACTCGTACCAATACCAGCTGCTTCGGTCACTTTTGAATTGAGTTCCCGTTGCCTCTCACCGAGGTTATTTCCAGTGAGAAACAGCATCTTGGTTTAATTTAATCTGGAAAATAAATAACTATTCAATACTAATTTAAAAATTAAACAGCGAATTGTCATAATTGGCGATTATCATATTAAATGACCCGTAAATTGTATACTCCTTTTTATGTAACAACAAACTGTGTCTTTTCCATGGATGCTATTTCGTTGTTATACTTATTACAAAGCATGTTATCGTTATTTATATTCGGGAGACTAGTAACAATTAGGTAACTATAGTAAAGACAAATGCTAAGAAGCAATCTAAAGTACTCAATGCACAAACTATTTTCAAATACCAAAAGTGAGGAATAGGCTGAAAAAATGATACATCACATTCGAAACATACATATATCATTTCAATATATCCCGCAAGTTTTGAAATTGAACTTATAATTATTAATGCTGTTTCAAATCACGTATTTTATGATCAGTCACAGAAAAGTTCGTTAAATGACGATTTACTTTTAAGTGACATTAATGACCACATTAAATTGCATAAACTTCGTTATTTCTGTGTCAGTAAATAATACTATATTTAAATAAGTATTTTTAAATATGACAAAAATAATTACAAAATTTAACAATATTATAATATTGAAGTTTAATAAATCTACATTTCAAACAGTAGATAACATAGTTTTATCTTTATCAGTATAAACTCATTACATATCTACATTTATTTTTGTATATATTTTAATTGAAATACAATATATAAAACCAATAATACATACTTGAAATATGCTATAGTACATAAAAGTATATTTACATTTACCTACATATTTACATTCGATAATTATGATTGCTTTAGTTAAAGATATTCTAATTTGGTTAAAGATATACCAATAAATAAATAGATTAAGACAACACAGTTACTAATTACAATGAAATGAGATTCAAATTCAATTGAAAAACAAGGAATTATAAATGTCATATCCATTAAAATTTTTGAGAAAAATATTAATATACTTAACGTATTCCGGTACTAATAGAAAGAAAAAACTTACTTTTATTACCTGGAGCAAAGTCTACACATCAGCAATTTCCTGTCAAATATAATTAAAACGATGTGAATAGCCGCGAATATGAAAAACAACTGGACAACAAGAGACCACAATTCTAACCCATGCCTAGTGTGTGGATGACAGAGACAGAGAATGTTGGTGATAAGAAAAATGAGAATGATATATAAAAGCAACAGGTTCAAACATTATGAAATTCCCTATGACATCATGGTTTAAAAATACTTGTATTGCACAACTAGTACACAAAAACTGAGTTTGCAATACTTGGAAATTTATAGAGGTGCAAGCGAATCTGACCCCGTGATAACAGTTTAAGTCTCCATGTTGCTCAGTACCAAGTATTAACTAAGAAAAACAACTGATATGCACTCTAGAAAAATGCCCTGTAAAGGTTAGCAGCATAACTGAACTAAGAATAGATTAAAATTGAACACAGTATATACTCACAGTAAATACCAAAAACTATTATAGTTTATAGTTATTATTATAGTTTTTTGACAGTATAGGTAATATTTACAGTATTACAACTAGAAAAATGTTATGTTAGTTTAATTATATCTACTAAGCATACAATGCTATGTAAGATCTCGACCTCTGAATCAATATGCAAATTTGCAACTACTTGACCATGAGGCAGTTCAAGTTAATATTCTACACTTATTTTATTACTTTATTGTTGAGCCTTTCACAAATAAAATTATTACTGAAATACCTACATAAAAATAAAAAAATATCAAATGATTTCAAATATATGTACCTACTTGTATATATTATGTCAGACATTTAATTAGACATATTAAATAAATATTAAATCAATTAGATATATAGTAAATTTGTTACCCAAAATACCATTGTTATAAGAATACTGTAGTCAATTGTTATCTTTGTTTTCACACATTAATTTTGTACTACACATACACAATTACAGTATATAAGTTAACTTATCTTGGTTCAAAAATGTAAGAGTATTTGGAATAAAACTCCAATCATATATGTATATATAGTACTAAGCTTAGATAATTAAGTTTTAGCTTACTAAGATTTTATAGTAGACATTTCATTTAGTGGCCCGGAGAGTCTGCATTTGTGTCTAGTGTATGAAATAAGGCTCACCACTAAATCAATAATGGACTGTAAATGTAACTGGTGTAACATGTGAATTAGAGCTATGATGCAGTTTTATATAAAGTACTTTATACATTTTATCCATTGATTTGACTTACTTCAAATGATTCAAGTATAAAACTGATACCCACACTTTTGGTTTTCCCTATTGCAAGATCTACGCCGGTTCCAAGGAAGAACTAAGTTTTATTAATACACCTACTCTCTACACTCAATAAATATTGTTTCTGGTTTTATTTATTCAATACGTGATTTTTATCAAAATATAATATGGTTATGCTTAATCGAATTGGATTATATGCTTGGTGCTACAAAACATACAATAGTTTCAGTCGACATTTGCATGTATGTACTAAGCGGGTTAAAACCTTATCAGTAGTGGGCAAGAAGCATACGCGTAATAATTACCTACAGTATAATCGCATTCCTCATATTTTCATAATATTACATTTCTTACATACTTGTACTTTTATATTCCATGTTGCTAGTATTTTGGTTTATGAATGATTATATTTGTTTATTTACTTACTGTCATGATAGCTGACAAGCTGACACTAACTAGCTTAAATGACATTTGCTAAACATATTATTATTGACACTCTGTAATAAAACCGTTCGGATATTCCATACAAATTTTGTGATGCTCAAAATTATATTATATTATATTTCTTGCCCTTATGTCAATTGCCCTTTGCCTTTATTTCTACTGCCAATAATTTTATTTTATGGTAAACTTTTGATATGAATTGAGGTTATCCGTATAGGGGTGGAGAACGAATACATTCCGCGACCCCGTGCCGGTATAGACATGTTATAAGAGGCCGACTACACCAGGCGCTCGCAGATCGCGGTATGGCGCACTCTTCCAGACAATCGTAACTAAAGGGGGCTTATTTAAAAAAGAAAACGGATAAGACATACAAAATTGTCATGTAACATTCTCAAAATCAATCAAAGTCGACTATACAAATAATAGTTAACGTATTAACATGACTCGTATCAGATAAACAGAGTTTACGAGCAGGTTATACTCGTACAGTGCTTTATTGAATACCGATTATTACCCAAAAAGTGTTGGACATTGCGACATTTCACGTTAAAATATTGATATAGAAACATTCGTTCCACTAGTTTCAATTACCGGAACGGTTCTAACTTTGAAGTATTGTATTTTCAGTCAAAGAGATGGTGATACGGCAGAATTTCGTTGAACCATTCGAGATATTGCAGGAGTACTATTGAAAATTCCCGGTTTAGAAATACAGAATTGTTATTTTTAAAATTGCTGTTACATATATAAAGCTAGAAACTGAAATTGTCAAGGAAAATCCGAGATCGATTAATAACAGTACAAAGATTGAATAGTTTCTTGCTATAAATATAAAAGGTGCTAACACGTTAACAGTAAGGGAAATGAATAGTTTCTCTCTAGTCCTATATAAAAATGACTATATAAAAATGTCTATAAAAATGACTGCCTCGTTGGTTGTGTGGGTTCATATCCCGGGTCGGGCACTATTGCATTTTTCTAAACTTAGATTTTCAAGGCTCACCTGTTCCATATTGGGACGTCAACGTAACTGGTGAAACGCGAGACTGTACACTCCTCTGTATAAATCTTTGGGGATTACAGGCATGACATTACGAATAGGTAGTACTAAATTTGTATTAACTGTTATGGAAACTAAATTTGATAAAAATTAATTTAATTTGATACTTCACGACCCGTAATGTGAAGAAGTGTTCAAACAAAACTTTTTAAAGTTGTGCAAAAGTAGTCTAAATAGAAATTTTAAATGTCTTCCAATTATTTAAAAAAAAATATATTAATTCAAGTTCATACTTTTTACGGCACAACTCCGCACAAATGAAACACTAGGATAGAGTAAATTGGAAAAGTTTTTTTTTGTTTCGCGTCTCCTTTTTGATTCCGAGTTTCGAGTGGTCCACTGTTTTTTTCCAATGAGCTTATTATTTAGATTTAATGTTTATGGTTTTGGACTTTTTCGTATAGTTACATCTCTTCAAGAGAACAAAAGCTCGCTTTAAAAGCACATACTCGTAGATATAAAATCTATTTAATCAGCTTTTGGTGAATATGCAACAGCTGGTGATTATTTTCTGGACGTACTCAATAGCCAGTTCCTGGATATTCAATGTTAATGAAACAGAAAAACATCTGCAACTGGAATGAAGTAAACCATTTCATATACATATTTATGTCTCTCAATGGCTTACACTGATGTACTGTTATATACAAAAGGAATATAGGTTATTTGTATTGGTATGAACAAAATATGTAAATAAAATGTACCTAAAACGTATGCCATACGTATGGAATATATGATAACTGACGTTTGTTACAGACAATACCGACAAACTCGCATAAAACTTATAGGTAAGTACATAAATGTTACCGTGTACCACTCTTACATTCTGATTAATGCGTTCTCGGTACTAACATCGTCGGAGCCTCGCCACTTTTTTTTGTATGGAAATTAGATTAAATAATGGCATTCTCAGTAGGTACTAACATCCTCCGAGTCTCGTCAATTTTAGGAGTAGAGAAATTATTTTCAATTCGTAAATAAAATCACTAGACAATTCAATTAGTAATAAATTAAAAAAATATTAAAGCTTCAATCGTATTTCAAGTAATTTTGTTTTAAATTTTAAATGCACCCGTGCGACGCTGTGGCGCGTCACTAGTTTGTAACAGTTGTAACTCCAACTTGTACTTACCTTCGCTGCTGTTACCTACATTTGCTGCATTAATCCACCGTGACCAGTGCGGTACTGCAGCGTATGTTACTATGCTCTTTGAGTTTTCTAAGATATTCTGAACCGGCATACATAGAAGTACCTACATAACAGTAACCAAACAGTATCAAATACCGATTAAAAAACAAAAACACCATATTCGATAGTTTATAATAGCGAAGCGTTAATTCTCCCGCAGGTTAGTTTAGATTTTGCTTTACAGAACTTTTACTTCCATTTTCTAATAATGGTTTGGAGGTTAGATATGTGCACGAAGTATGACACTAGACACTACGTTTTCCATAGTGAGACGTAAACGTAACTAGTGAAACGTGGAAGTGTATTACGCTCCTCTGCCTACCTCTTCGCGGATTACAAGCCTTATAGTACGTTGTTACGTTTTACAGGATATAATCCAAGGAAGATTATAATATTTATTTATTTTTATTCTTTGTTGTAAAAGTATTACCTACAAAGGGCGGACCTAATGCCAAATGGCATTTGGTACCAATCAACCCAGGTGATGATAAAAAGTTGAGGTAGGCATCTAATTAAATTAATTTGTAAAAAGAAAAAAACGGATATTATAATGTACCTACTACATTATTTACATAAAAAAATCTAAGTTACGAAAATCTAATAGTGCCCGAAGCAGGATTTGAACTAATGATCTCTCGATCGTGTTAATCAGTTTGTAAATCGAATCAATCAGTTTTTAAAATGTTTACACAAACTTTATCTCTATTCATATTAAGTGACTGCAATATTTTAGTGTGCCATTGTGAAAATCGGAGAGTATTAATAAAATATCTTTAACAAAGGCAGTAAAATTTTATTTAGTGGTGTACCTACCTACCAAAAGTGCGAGTCATCAATGTAAAAAGATCTCGTAAAGACCCATACAAAAGATAATGAAGAGGTTTCGGCGCGACGAACGCTCTGAATTCTGCGTAATCTCAGCACAATCAACGCTACAACCGAGTGTAAATGTGGTTAATATAAACTTGAAATACTGTCATGAATTTATACATTTTAAACTGTTCGTTTACATTTTGCCCTTTGTATTTTTGAATGTACTGCGTTTATTTAAAAACAGGATATATGCGTTGCGGCGTATCTTTTTATGGTGTAGAGTGACAAAGAGGCAAAGAGGTATCTGATGACGCTCCGATGGATATTGGCGTAAATTGTATGTGGACCGAGTATGTACAAACTGAAACTACTATTGTAGCTCAACACTATTAGTTGTTGCACCTCAGTATCTACAGAGCGACCGACTGTTACTTGCACGAAATGGTAAATGAAATGGTAAATGGTCATCGGCTATGCGAATTTGCAACACTAGACGCGTCGTGACCATGATAAGTCACTGATTCTATGACCATTGATTAAAATCACGCTTCTTTGCATGGATCCAACAGGATTTAATTAGTATTTCGAAGGACTAACTGAAATTTGCGAGCAGTGTTTCATATGGGGCCTGACTTACGCTCTATAAGCCAAAAGCAATTCCTCAATGTGAAGTGCCGATTAGGTTTATTATAAGTAAAATGGAAATGAATCAGATTTATTCAGTTTAAGCTATTGTGGTACTAGCACACTAAAATAAGTACACTAAAATTAATATTGTTCATAGACAGACAAGTAAATATTTAAATAATTTTCATGTAGATAAGGAATGAGCTA